>QEPC01011191.1:2142054-2186446 GCA_003113815.1 Sphenodon punctatus
TGGCAAGTTTAAAACAAATAAAAGAAAATATTTTTTCACTCAGCGTATAATTGGGTTGTGGAATCTACTGCCAGAGGTTGTGGTAAGGGCCAGTACTATAGCTGAGTTTAAAAGAGGTTTGGACAAGTTTCTGGAAGATAGGTCCATTAGCAGCTATTAGCTGGACAGGATCAGGGAACATGACAGGAGCTGGGGGAAAACAACAGGGAACGGATCCCTCATTGTGGCCTATTGGGTGCTTCTCCCAAGCCACCGTGATTGGCCACTGTCGGAGAAAGTGCCGGAGACGTCTTGGGGACTTCCAGGAACTGATGTAAACTTGCATAAACTGCTGTAAAATTTTAGAAACTGTCGTAAAGTTCCATGAACTACCATAAACATCCGTAAACCGTCATAAAATTTATGGAGGAACTGTCGCTAAAACTGTCATAACTGTCACAAATTACCGCAAACTGGTGTAAATACCGCAAAGTGCCGTAAACTGCCACAACTTCTGCAAATTTCCATAACCTGTCACAAATTGCCGTGAAGTATCGTAAATTTATTATTTTTTATTTTATTTTATTTATTTAAAAAACTTATTACCCCAATTGCCATTGGTTGCTGTTGGACCAGTGGCAGACAAGCAAAAAAAGCGGCAGCACAAAGCAGAATGGCAAACAATGCTGCCACTTCAGGCCTCGTGCATTCTCACAGGTGCTAATCCCTGCAATTACAGAGCAGAGGACATGATTGAGCAAGTTCTCACCCCCTCCTGTGTAACGTCATAAAGCATCCTCAGTTTTCCCACTTGCAGTCCCCACTGCACCCAGCTCCCTCCATAACTGCCCCAGCCTGTAAAGAGGTCACCCTTCCTGCCACCACCCTGTCCCTGGAGTTTCCCAAGTCACAGGAATTAGGTTAAAGGTTCATCCAAGTATCTAACCTGGGGGTCCCCTCAGCAATGTCACCCAATGTCCGTATCATGCAAGCACACAAGGCTTAGTTAGAAGAATTTTATATTTATAAATCAGATTAAGTACACTTCTTTGAGTCTTCTTCGATTCATTCATTCATTCATTCATTCATTCATTCTATTTATACCCCGTCCCTCTCACACACAGGCGACTCACGGAGGCAAACATAAAAGCATTAAAATAACACTATATTACAAAAATATGAAATATAAACATTAGTATTTAATGAGTTAAGTGATGACTCTAAGAATTGCTCTAAAATCTTTCCTAATGTTTCTTGATTGATTGATTTTATTACGGCACTGACTCTCGCCATGGCCTAGACATAGAAAAAACAACAAAACAGACAAAAACATACACCAGAATAATACATGTCAAATAGTCTTACTTCGACAATCAAGGCTGTATATTACAGGTGAATTCGAGGATATTTAGTTCTAATCAACTCAGCCTTGTAAGCAAATAAAGCTAAGTTAGAAAGAGCAGACTGATATTTACCCTTATCCTTGCAACTTGGACCTGCCTGCTGTCATTCTCATCGCAACCAAGCCAAGTACGTGCACTTGAGACCTCGCATCTTCATGAATGTTAGACCCCTTGTCTCTCCCTCTGTTCCCCTTCCTAAGTCTCTCCCCCAGCTCCTGTCTCTCAGATTGTAAGCCCTAGGGGCAGGGACCGTGTCTATTTTATTACTTTGTAAAGTGCCAGGTACACTGCTGGCGCTATATAAATGTTTGTTAATAATAATAATGATAATATTTTGGAACAGCCAAATCATTCTTTCATGTTCATCTAGAAACAGAACCTTTGGGAAACGGAGATAAAGCAGTGATTTCCTAATACCTGCAAAATAATGACATTTCATAACGTAGTGCAAAGTGTCCTCCATTCCCCCCAAGGAACAGGTGCACAGCCTCTTAGCCCTAGGGATACTACAACGTCTCCTGTGACTGTTATGGCAGATGGCATCTGCTCGCATCTAAGTCAAAATAGGGCTGTCTTTAATGTATAGTCAACATTCAGACTTAAATAAGAAGCAGGCTCGATAGCTGGGGACCAAATGATGTAAAGAGGTGAAATTCTAGACAAACGGACCCCAGGCACATCCTGCTGCCTAGAAATATCCCAGAGTCTTTCTTTGACTTCAGTTTTATCCCAAATTGAAAGATATCTTTGGTTCTTCCAGAGCAAAAACCCCATGCCACAGGACAACAAAATCCGGGAAACAATGGACAGCCAAGGGGACTATTTATCCATAGGAAGCACTAAGGCTTTTAAGTAACACATTTTAACAATTCTATTGGGAGAATAGTCAAGGATTTTAAACCAATAGCTAAGAGTTGCAATCTTAGCTGTGGTCGTCAGATTGCATATTCCTGTCTCTAACCTCAGGATGCTGGTAGGCATGGAGGCAGGCAATCCCAATAATTTATGAATAAATGTATTGAGGGAACTACCTAGATCACCAGAAGCCTCAAAACCCTAGACTGCCGCACCATATAGAATGCTAGCACAAACTCTAGCATTGAACACTCTTACTGCAGACAAGGGAATTACGGCCAAACCAAACAAAAAAATCTCCAGATGGCACCAACAATAGCCGTGACTTTGGATCTTAAAAAGCGGAAACGGCTATTCCAGGAGGGCGCTGCTGAAAAGATAACCCCCAGATATCTGTATTCCTGAATACGCTTGAGCTGATTTCCCCCAACATGCCAATTAAACTGTTTGCCTCTCCTACTGCATCTCATGATTTTGGATTTAGTGTATCAGGAACTCTTGATCACAAACAGCAGCAAATGCCTGAAGGGCCCTCTGAAGGTCAGTGGAAGATCATGAAATAAGAACAGCGTTGTCCGCATACATGAGAAGTGGAATGGGAGTAGTAAGGACATGTGGGGGGATGACAATGAGAGTCTTCCGGTTTCTGGAAAAGCCTATTAACATACAGGTTGAATAGCAGGGGAACTAACAGCAACCCTGGTGAACACCCTTCTTGATGTTAAAACTATCTGAAAGCTGTCCCTATACCCCATACCTCACCTTGGCCCAGGTATTATTGTAATAAGCAATCACTAGCCTCAAGGGATTGGGCTCTATTCCTAGCTGATCCAACTTTTCCCATAAAAGTGATCTGTTGAGGGAATCAAAAGCTGTCGTCAGGTCTATAAAAGTGAGGTAAAGAGCTGACCATTTCCTGATAACAAATTTATGACAGAGATACTCCAGAGTAAAAATATGTTCAATTGTCGAGTATCTTGTCCTAAACCCTGCCTGACCCTCATGTAAAATTCCGGTAGTCTCCACTCAGTCCAACAAATGGTGCAGCAAATGCCTTGCAAAGAACTTCACTGATATATCTATAAGGCTGATTGGTCTCGAAGATTTAGGATGACCCTTATCTCCCTTCTTATAGATGGAAATAATAATATTCCCTTTCCATGAGTGGAGGACCTCACCCAAACGAATGATGGTATTAAACCAGTTGGTCAAAATTGTGGCCCACCACTCTGTTTTATGAAGATAGGCTTCTGTGGGGATCCCATCCAGTCCAGGAGATTTAGATTTCTTTAGCTTGCTAAAATAATACAGCAACTGCTGAGCTGTAACAAGACAGACTTCACAAGTAAGGACTGGGGAAGATGTCATAGGCAAAATATTGGCCTATTCATTAACCCAGTCATTACGGGTTTTAGATTTAACAAGAAGCCAAAAAGTTCTCATATCGTTAGCTAACAAGGCTACTTTCAATTTAGTCCATTGACTGTTCTGGAAGCCCAGTTTTTTTCTATATAATAATCTTTTATATTCTAACCTAAGGGATTTGCAATGGGCCCAATCCAGAGGATTATCTTTACTCACCTTCTTGGCTTGTTCAATAAGGAACTTTTTCTGGGCTAGACAGGATCAAACCATGGAGCGCTATTAGGATTATTCTGTTCCAAACCTCTAGATCTGACTTCAGCTCAAAAACCAGGAGATCTGGGCCATATCGGACAGTTGTCAAGAACATTCTGATGGTTAAGAATTGCGGACCTACATGACTGTACTGTTGATCCCAACAAGACCTCATTAACTGTCCCCACCAGGGTATCACTCCCCCTCAATTCTTGAGTGAAGCAATCCACGGCCTGTGACACAGGCCTGTTATTTATATCTAGTCTTAACTGGATAGGAGCCATATTTAAGTCAAAAGTCCAACATAAAGGGGAGTGATCGCTCCCTGATCTATTCACTATAGAGAAGGCCCTCTCCATTAACCACGAAAAGACCAAGGTGATGGTTCTGGGGAATCCCAGATGCCACAAAGGTCATCGCTGGTTTATGGGGGGGGGATCATAGTTGAGCAGGTCCCCTATTATAAATACCTGGGGGTGATTTTTTCGGCCTCAGGTTCTTGGAGGGCCCATTTTGAGGCCGTAAGGGCCCAGGCAAAGCGTACAACAGCAGGAATAGTAGGATTTTTCCTGGGCCCGGGTGGTAATCTGGTTGAGCCTGCTATTCGATTATTTAGGGCTAAGGTGATTCCCCAGATTATGTATGCCATTCCGGTCTGGGGTTTCGCCTTCGTGCACAAACTTGAAGTGATCCAAAATGGCTTCTTGAGGACAGTTCTGGGTCTCCCTAGGGGTACGCCTCAGGTGTTATTAAGAGCCGAATCGTGTTCTTATACACTTAGGCACATTGCCCTGCGTTCTATGTTTAGGTATTGGCTTCGGATTTATTTATTCCCAGCTCAGGATAGGTTCCTGCTTTCACAAGCAGTGTCTAACAATCTTCTGAGTGCATGGGACTCTGAATTGGGGACTGAAATTCAAAAGTTAGGGTTCTCGCGTGACTTCTTGCTGAAGGTAGGTCACGATGCAGCTGAATCTCTTATATGCAAGAGGTTAGCTGATCAAGAGATTCAGCTCGAGGATACCCTAATAGGTGCACAGAGAGTAGCTCCGGCCTACTTTCCCCCGATTTTTCAACTCCCAAAACCTAATTATTTAACTGTATGGACGGATGTTCAATCTAGACAGGCCTTCTCCCACCTTCGATGTAGAGCTTTTTCATCCAACATCCTTGAGGGCCGTTATGCGGGCATCCCCAGAGGAAACTGCTACTGTAACCTCTGTGATTCTTGTGAGCCCAATTCACTAGTCCATGTTTTCTTCCGTTGTCCTGCTTTGACTGATCTAAGGGGGGAAATTGCAGGACTTTCTCCCTTTTCAGCTCTCTGCCAATAATCCCTCTACTATTCTTAAGCCAGTAGATTCTCTTGTCTCTCGACAGGTGGCTTATTTTGGTCTAGCGGTGGCCCATAGACAAAAATTTCTTACTTACCTTAGGGGGTCAACTCAAGACTAATTGTAAACGTAGCCTGAGTATTTTGTTGGTTTAGCGCTGGGTGATGAGGGAACTGCTCAGTTTGTAAATAATTAGAGTTCAAATAACTTCCAATTGTGATGATTCATTGTAAAATGTTCCAGTTATATAGATGCATGTTTTGTTTGTTTTGGTTTTGATGTAATAGCCATTGGCTACACAATTAAATTTATTACTTACTTACTAGAGAAGTGAGAAATCCTAGACCATAAGGGAATTTCTATCAAAACATAATAAATAATGCTTGAGCCCATCGAAGAGATAAGGTATGAGATAGGTACGAGATAGGGCACTAGAGTTCTTATATGTGCCATTTAAAATCCTTATATTAAGGGCTATCAAGAGGTCAAACAATTTAATTCCATGGGGATTTGGTATATGATCTGAAATTGAGGTCTCAGGAATACCCTCAGATGTTGTTTAAAAGAATAACATCACCTCTATTCCAGTCTAACCCACACATTCTAGCATTAAGATCCCCAGCTATGACAAGATTGCGCAATGGGAAATTCAGCTTCAGGTTCTCTATATAAGCCTGAAATTTGTCCCAGATGCCAAGTTTTGGAGTTATAGGGAGGCATATAAACATTGACAAAAAGCCATTTCTCCTTAGATGCAGTACATACTTCAATGGTAAGGGCAATAGAATTGCATTCAGAAATAAAATTGGCAGACTTAGAACCATCATCATTAGCCACCAATGTCACCAAACCTCCAGAGGGGCAAGCTCGCTTAGATAGCAGAGGCCAGGTGAGAGAAACATATATAACGCCATAGGATGAAAAGAGTCTTAACAGCCAAGTCTCCTGGAGAAAGATGATGTCATGAGCGTATAAGAAAGTCAGAAAGTTGGAATCCCCTAGCTTCGATTTAAGACCCGCCACATTCCATGAGAGTAGGGTAAGGTGGGAGAAACCCTTACCATGGCCCCCTAGTCACCGGAGTTCACTGGGTGAACTACCCAGTGCGGAGTCAGTACAAAAATAATCATCCTGATCCTTGATACAAGATTTGCTAAGCTACATGTTTTGGGCATTAGAAGCTACGCATTGGGGCTCCTGTAATTCCTGAACAAAATCGGTGCACATTTGAGATTCTGTGCATTCAGTCTTATCAACTGTCGGGGAAAGGCAGACGACATTGGAAAGTCTCCTGACAACTAAACATATGGAGTTGTACCTAAGACTAACGGCCTCCACTATCCCTCTCAGACTCTTCCAAAAATCTCATGATGAGGCATTCTTCAGGGGTATACAGTTGTGAGGATCTAAGGTACCAGGGTGGAACAACTACAGTATCCTTCCTGTTGATACCCTCAACTGTCCCCTTCTCATAATCCACAGTGTCTTCCCTATTATCATCCTCTGCCATCCCCCTCTCGTAACCCAGACCCTGTAAAACATCAGAGGTCCCTTTGTCTATTCTCTTCATATCACTCTTCCCCACTTGAGCTGAGGGTTTAACTGGGAGCTCCTGTTTAGATTCCAGATCTCCATACTGTCCCTGAGTAAAAGAGAAAGCTGTCTCATTCATCCCCGCTAACAGGAAGAGCCTTCAAAATTCAAGACTGCCTACGATTTTTGCCTGTTCAATAATTCGCAGCCTGTAAAAAATATCAATTAATGCCTCCTCTTTGGGAGGGAAACCCCTTCTTACTTCTTCCGCTTTACCCCCCCCCCCCTAGAACTTCCAGATAGACTTCCCACACTAATGGATGGGTAAGATATTGACATAGCCAAAATAGGCTCCTGCCCCTCCCATCTCCTTGGTCCTTCAGTCAAATTAACTGTGGGGAGATCTAGTCTTTCCACACTAATGGGCTGAGATATTGGCACAGGTAAACTCGGTGCCTGCCCCTCTGTCTCCCCCGATCCTGCAGTCAGATTATATGTAGGGGAATCTAAACTTTCTGCACTAATGGTGGGCTGAAATATTAGCGTAGCCACACTCAGTGCCTGCCCTTCCCTTATTCCCAGTCCTTTATTTGGGTTAGCTGTGGGGGGAGGGGGGTGTCTAATTTTTTCGCACAAATCGAGGGCTGAGAATTTGGTAAAGCCAAACACAGCACCTGCCCCTACATTCTCTCAGATCCTTCAATCTGATTAGCTGTGGGGGGATCTAATATTTCCACACTATTGGTGGGCTGAGATTTTGGCATAGCCAAACTTGGCACCTGCCCCTCCATTCTCCCTGATCCTTTGATTAGCTTGGTCATGGGGGGATCTCGAGTACGCTCCATCTGGCCTCCACTAGAAATACACCCTGTGCCTTCCTAAACTAAAGCCCCTCAAAGAATGGGCTGGGACCATATCTTTAAAACACCTGGTAAACTGGATATCTGCTTCAGCCAACAACAATTTTATACTGTAGTTTTTTCTCATAACAGTATCCATTCTAAATGTTATCCTAGCTCTATCTGATATATGATTATAAAGGAGGTAATCTAGTCGTACAATATCTGCGCGGACAAATAACCCAGATCTAAACCCGTTAATCCAATGTACAAAATGGACTTCATGCGCCCTCTGGGACAAACAAAATGGAGGGTTTGGGATAGTTTATGAATGCCACCTGGAGTGGGATTAATTGCAATTTTCACGCATCAACCAGCTACTGTTTTGGGGGCATAGCCAACCAGTGAAGGCCAACAGTAACATTTCCCATTGGGGCCTCCACCAGCCAGGGATCTTGATTTGAAACTTCCTCCTTCTCCTTACTAGGAGATGGAGGGGGCGAAGTCTACACATAAAGCTCAGGGGAAATTGGAGGGTTTGTCCTACTGATCGTAAACCGAGGACAATGAGATCTCCTTCGACCCTTCTCCAGATGGTGAAAAAGCCTTCTAAAATTCATCTTCTTATAACACTTGGGTCTACTAACATTCCTTTTGATATTTTTAGATTTCTTAATTAGTTTGCAGGCCTTCTTCGGTTTAACTTTCTTAGCAACCGCTGAGGTGCAGGCTACCACCATATGCAAGGGGGAAGACACTTCAAGTGTGGCGTCTGAGGGTTCAACTCTCCTTTGTAAGGAGAGGCCTCAACCATTCTAGCCAATAGATCCCAGCAATCTAGCAGCACGGTTTTAATCTTAACTAAGTCTTCAAATACAATAGCAACTAAGTTACTCATCAATTTGCACTGACTTCCCAGTAAGTCCAATTGAAAAGCATAATCAATCTATTTAGGAGTCTCTGTGGGGGAAAAGTCTAACAAGGACTTATCACCGCTGTCTCCTGTTGTGATTTTGTTTCCATCAAACTAACTCCAGACATTAGATCCTCTTTAAATAGGGGAAAAGATTGCCCTGCAACAGCAGCTAAAGGCTTATAATCCAAGTTACCACAAGCCTGTGTACCAAGGACTAGAAGGGAGGATGAATCCACCGAAACCTCATGACCAGACTGCCCGCCCCAGTCAGCCTCCCCTGAATCCCTCCCATGCTTAAAAAAATGTGTAACTTTAGATTGAATAGGGGAAGAGGCAGGGACGCACTTTAAACATGTGGTATTTACTGAGGGAGGGATACCCAGTCTTTTACATGCATTCTTAGTATAAAACATCTTGTAAAGTCAGACCCCCAGTCGGCAAAAAAAATACAATAGCCAGCACAATACTCAGAACTATCCGCTTGCTCTTAAAGATATCTGTACATATAAGCAGATACCCTAATATCCATAAACAGCAACCCTTGACTATGCAAGTAGGGGAGTGGGCCCCGCGCCGCTGATGGATCCGCGCTGGTGGAGTGAATCAGGTGAGCCTCTGGGCAAAGTCCACAGGCTCCTCCAATCTCCTGCAAGCGGGGTCCTTTGGTCTAGGAAAAGCTTCAACTGAGATAGGCTCCCCTCCCCCAGAACAGCAAGGGTGGGGGCGGGGAAACAGAGCCCTCCAGGGGCTGATATCACGGACAGCAGCCCCCAGGCAAACTTCAGCTGCCCAGAGCTGGTTTCCCAGCTACCCCCTCCTAGTTTTCCTCCTTCTCCAGAGCTCTAGCATGGACTCAGGGGCCATATGCCAAGCCTTGCTGCAGGGTCCCAAAGGCCAGCCGGCCCTCGCTAGAATTGGGGGGGCGGGGGAGGATTTTCAGGGGATGAGGGGTGGCTGGTTACTTACCTGCAACTTGACTGTGTCAGCTCAGCTCCGCAGCATATAACTGGCCAGGGATTCCCAGGAAGTTTACCCCCCCCCCCCCGCCCCCTGAAGACTGACTCGGAGACACCTGGTGGGGAAAAAACAAAAACCGGCGGCGTCTGTCAGTCTCTAGCCCACGGCGACGCGGGGCCCCTCCCCTCCGCGGGGCTATGTGCCTGAGCACTGGTGGCACATGCCTCGGGCCGGCCCTGCATGGACTGCCTAGACCCCAGGGTTCAGAAACCATATTTGTTCTTTAATCTATAAAGGCATCTTGCTGGGGAGTCAATCCAGGTGCCTGTTGGTACTCCAATGCATAAAATCTCTGGCTGTCACTGGCACGATAGCTCCACAAACGGCTCCACAAATGGCCTGCGCCCTTTTAGCCAGCCCTTCTATAAATACCTGTGAGGGAAACAGGGAACAGATATCAGCATTTCCCTTTAATCCCTCAGGGATCCAGAGCCTTCCAACCCTCAGGGCATCAGCAAATGGAGTCCCCAGCCACCAATTAAGTACAGTGCAAGATTGATTCACGAGTGCAAGTCAACTAATAGAATATAAAATAACACAAAGCTACATTACTTGTTAAATTTCAAAGCTAAATTTTTTCCCTAACCTTGAGTTCATATTTTAGTCTGTAATTCTCAACTGATGATAAGGTCGGGTGCTGTTCTTCTTTGTTAGTTCCTGAGATGCTTTTTCAGTCCATAGTCCTTGCTTGGATCTTGCAGAATGAATGAATGAGTTGTGCTTCTCCTTAGATTGTTCATTAAGCACCTTTTGATGGTCTTATCCACATCTTTCTGAGAATTTCCGTCCTTTACTGGAAACTGTCTCTTAGGTCACATCTCACCCATCAACGCTGAATCTACATCTCAGTTGTTTTTCTTTCAGTCCCAGAAAACCTGCTTGCTGGGTTTTGTGGGCTCACAATATACTTCTGAGGTTATTTTCTGTACATAGTTTCACATACAAGCTTTCATCATGGTTGTATTTATCTCTCAATTACAAGTTGCTTGATACCCGACATGCCTGGGATACATTGGATATAGTGTACTCACACAAAGAACATCTCTGTTACATGTGTTCTGTGTATGTTGTTTTCAGAAGCCCCATCACAGGGTGGACAAATGCCACCACAGGGCCAGTCCCAGGACCCCGTGACACTCTGTGACAGGGTTTGTAAAAACAACATACATGTAGCTTACATGATTTTCGTGTGATCGAACGATGCATTTGTAACCTTGAAAATCAGTATGTAAACTATAGTACGTCCGGTATAATTGAACTGAATGCTGAATCCAAAGAAGGGGAAAAATTGTATGTGGAGTTGTACAGAAATGTAAGTTTAGAAGTATAAAGTACTATGTAAATCCCCAAAATCTGAGTCTAGCAGTTTTGGGGACAGAAAAGGGAAAACAATGGAGACGAGGGGTATTTTCAGACGTGACGAGATCACAGTGAACCACAGTGAATACCCACCTGTGGTCACTGTGCCCTGCACGTCTGTTCAGTGGCCGCCAGATGTTCGCCACACTGAATACCCACATGGGGAAGCGTGGTGAAAGTGAAAGTGATTCCAGGTGGGCATCAATAAAAAGTAATGTCTGGTCGGCTATCACGGCCCGGAATCCCCGGCGGGATTCTGGGCCGTGGTGAACTCGGCCAGACACTGTGGCGGCATTGGCCTCGCTTCCCGCCTGTCTCCCCAGAGGGAGGGCGGCGAGGCAGCGTGGAGGGGGTGTGGCTGTGCGGCCCCGCCCCCTCCCTGATTCCCCGCCGGGATCCCTGGCACGTCTGTTTGCCGTGCCTGGGTGATCCCGGCGGGGAATCTCTGGGTTGTTTTCGGGACGGGGCGAAGCCGCCCCGTCACGTCTGAAAACACCTGAGGAGATGAGATAATGGGAGATACGTGACAAATCACCAGACCTGAGAAGTGCTCTCTCAAGTGACACATTTACAGGCTGGGACAGTTCTGAAGGGAGCTGTGGCCAGTGGAGACTGTAAGTGGGGAAGCTTAGTCACAGTCGGTTGGGAGAAGGGCAGAGGAGAACCCCAATCCCATCTCACACCTGCACAACACTGATATTTGGGAGCAAAAGGCAGCCTTAGGGTGTTAACAAACATGACAGGGCTCGGTTTAGCCTGCTCTGTCACTCCTGGGCCAGTGCTGTGAACCCACATGTCTTTTCCAGGCCCGCCAGATATAGACCTGGTTCAGACCCCAGCGGGGTAGGCAGCTGGGCCAGAAATGTGGGTCTGCAAGGAACTGGGCCCACAGTCTTGACTCTGGACCCAGGAGCTGCCCAGGCAGGCCAAACTGGGCACTGTCAGTGGGGGTAGGGAATAGGAGAAGGGGTTCTTTCGTCCACACGCACCTGGTTCACTCGCACTGCTCTGTTGGGGTAGACCCAGCTCCCAATTGCCCGTCAGGATAGTGTGTGGGCCACTCGGCGTGCTTTCGCACCAAGAGCATAGGCCCCTATCATCATAGGGCACAGAGCTAATCAAGGATAGGAATTCCACACAAGCGTCACACTCGATTACCACAGGGGGGGTACTTTGGTGAGGGATGGTGTAGGTCAGCAGGGTAAGGGACCCAAGGGTCTGGAGGGCAGGAGCCAGGGGCTTGCACACAGAGGAGGAAAGGAATGAGGAATCCAGCCCAGGAGGGGGAGGGGGATGCACCCTGGCCTGCAGGCCCTTACAACCCGTTAGTTCACACCAGGGGAAAAGGGGAGGGGAGGTTCTTCCACACACCACGTATAACAAGAATTATGCTCTCTAGTATCCAGGTAGGGCAGGCACAAAAGGGGGTTTAAGGGAACACGTAATAAGGAAGAATAGGTAAGCAACAATACAAAACACTCAAGGAAGCAAGGCACTTATCTCTCAGGCAAGGGGGCCAGTCTCCACAGACACACGCCAGTCTCCCAGCACGCGCCCGCAGGCATTCAGAGCGGCGTGGCAGGGGGCGGGGCCTCTGAGCGTCCACAGGAGGCCCCGCCTGCCGCGTTCCAGGCGGCCCTGGAGGAACCGCAAGCGGTAGCGGCAGCACTCCAGGTCCCAGCCCTGAGTCTGGGCTTAAGGGGGCGTGGCCTTCTGCCGGCAGCCGGTGTCGGGGGGCAGGCTGGCGAGCCCATGGTTTGACAGGCACGCACATCTGTTTTTGTGCCCACCTGGCCTGGCGTGGGTTGTTGCCATGGCAGCCAGCTATGGCTGCCTGCCATGGTGGGGGGGCGAGATGCCAGACACAGCACTGGAGCTGTGCCGGCTGGCTGCACATTGCTCCCTGACCCCCCTCTCCCACCAGGTTAAGCATGGGAACGTGTGTTCTGTTTCCTGAGCTGACCTGAGCAGGGGTGTCCCCCCCCCCCCCATCCCTTCCTGGGACGTGTGCTGGAATTTGTTTTTACCCTTGATTAAGTATCCAGAAGAAACAGGGAACTGGGGTCAGGAGCATGGAAAAGCATGGCTGAAAGACCCGGAGAGCAGAGAGTTCAGGTCAGGAGCTGGCAGGTACTGCTCCTCCTCCATTCCCTGGGGGCTTCTGCGGGACTGGCCTCCATTCTCCCTTCAGGGTTCCTTCCTGTGTGGGGCCAATGCATATTTGGATTTTGCACGTGTTCCTTTAAGGGCTGGGTTGGGGGCAGGGAGCCAAAATGGCCGCACTTGCTCAGGGAGCTGCTCTGGCCATTTGGTCCTCTGGCATCTATGATCCGGGCGGGACTGTGTTTGGTCAAGACTCACGGACCCCTTTAGACTGACAACTCCCTCAACAATATGTGCAACAGAATCTTCTGGATCACTGCCTGTGGGGCTGCACCAGAGCAGCTGCACTCGCTTGGCACATCTGGTGGTCGCTCTTCAAACGGACAGGTCAACCTGAGGGGGCAGTGGGCTGGCGCAGGTAAAAGTGAAGCAGCTATCCATCTGTTTACACTCATTGGGATGATGTCAGGAACCTTCATAGACCAGCAGCCCTGAAAGTGTTAATTAACTGAGAGCACTATAAACCCAATGATTGATAATACTGAAAGTAAAAAAATAAGTGGTGTGGGAGTGGGAAAGAATCTGAAGGAAGAGTCAAACGAGGCATGGAAAAAGAGAAGAGCGAGCATAGCACTAGGGAATTGTAGGTAAGCATGTCAAATCATTTTTAAAATTGCAAGTCGGTTGTTTTTTTTAAAATTCTCATTTAAAAAATGTTGCAACAATAGACTGCTTAGAATTTCTGAAAAAGCTCTATGAGTTATTTGGGCATGCCTATTTTTGCAGAGTTTTGGCCCAGTTTTCTTATCTTTACAGAGGAAGATTTCTCCTCTTTCTAGTGTTGTCTCCCTTGGATTCCCTTCCTCCGGTGCCCCTATCCTTTCTCCCTATAGAAATTAATGGGAAATTTTTCTGAGTGAGGATTAGAGACTTGAGTCCTTTAGATCTTTGCACCTTTTCCAAACAAAAGCCCAACGTTATCTCAGCATAGCAAAACCCCAAACATAGACCAGGTGCCCTGTAATTATGAGATTGACTGGAAAAATGATATTTTTTTGATTCTTTTCATTTGCCTGTTGATTTTGTGCCCATTGTGCACTTCCTAATCCCTTTATTAGCTTTTCTCTGCAACTATAGGGGTTAGAGGGTTACTTCTTTGCAAATGGAAGCTGAGATTCTCACAATTTGACTGTGAGTTGTGCAGCTCTAAGCTTTCAAGAACCTCTAATATTAGGAGACAGACAATAAAATCACAAGAGATGTCAACACTGTTATCTAGGTAAAATATAACCTTGCAAGAGGAAGCTATTGAACAAAGTAAGAGGAAGGAAGTTAAATTATTTCTCAACATTAGTTCTTCATCCTTCCATTCTGTGCACTAGTCTATAAGTTCCAGGCCTGCCAAGTCGTGCTGAAGCAAGTAGGATATTTCAGAGCAGGTACAGCCTAGTGGATAGGGCTGTGGACTTAAACCTGGAAGACCAGGACTCAAATACAGTCTTAGCCATGAACTCACTGGGTGGCCTTGGGCATGTCACTGTCTCCCAGCTTCTGTTCTACAGCTGTAAAATGGAAATAATATGACCTACCTCACAGTGTTGTTGTGAGGGGGAACTAAATAAGGATTGTAATGCACTTTGAACACTAAAAGAGCAATATAAATGATAAACAATAGTTTTCTCAAAGATTATTCACATTTGTTCCACAAACAAATATCTGAAGGAACATTCATCACCATTGCAAAATTTGCATCGTTGTGCTTTTGTTTTCCTCATTTTTGTATTTCAGTTACTTTGGTGTTTTAATATTTCATTCACGTTCCTGCAGCTCCCAGGATGCCTTATATAAGGCTGGGAGCCAATCAGGAAGCTATTGGGCGTGGCCGCCAACTGTCCAAAAGAGAGGGTGTTTTTAGACGAGTGCCATGGTGGGGGGGGGCACCATGGCCTCTGAGTGGCACAGCTGTGGGGTGTCCACACACGCAACCTGCATAGGGAGTGCTTCAAACGAGTAGCTCCCAGCATAGCTGCCCCATCCAGGGAGGCGGCCACCATGGCCCGCATGGAGCACTCTGGATTTTCAGGAGTGCTCCATGTGTGACCATGAGTAGGGCTAAGAATTTGTCATGGTCATGACAAAAGTCATGTTTTTAGTGACTTTTGCCTCCCTCCATGACTTTTGAGATCTTCCCATGACTTCTGTGATTTTCCCAAGTTTTTTGAGATTTCTCCCAAACTGAAGAGCAGAGCCGGCAAGAAGCTGGTGAGAAGAGCACGCTCAATGGTGCTAAGAAGATCCACGGTGTCTCCCTGGAGCTCCAAGCCCCTCCCTGGCTGTGGAGACATGGCAGCATGGTAAGAAGCCGGCGAGAATAGCACTCTGGGCACCACCAGGTAAAGCCGTGGCCTCTCCCTGGAGCGCCAAACTCCTCTTCAGTGTTGTTTCTTGTGGAGGGCAGAGCTTTGGACATGGTCAAGTAGCGGCACAGCATGATGTGGCGGCAGGATCAGAGGCAGAGAATGTTACCATTGTCAGAGCTTCAAGAGGCGTCCAGAAGGAGACGGCAGCATTTCCTCTGCCTTTATCCCCTGCTTGGGCTTACAATCTAAGCCTGGGGCTTTCAAAGGGATTTACAATCTAAGGGGTGGGGAGTGTTTTCCTCCTCCTTCTATTCTGTGCTGGGTGGATTACAATCTGTGCTGGGTGTGTGTGTGTTACAATCTAATCCCTGGGTTTACAGTCTAAGGGGGGGCAGGTTTACAAAATACAATATTGAATAAAAGTTAAAAATAAATTACCCATGACTTTTCCATGACTTTTTCTCATTCCTGCCATGACCAACGAGTGACCATTTTGTGGGTCACAGGAGCATGCCTCCTTCTGCACGACCATCACACGAGCAGTTGGACATGTGGATGGTGGGTGGGCCATGCGTGGACCATTTAAAAACACCCAGAGAGAGGAGCCATGGTCAAGTTCTGGCCGTGGCTCAGAGGAGCTGTGTCTACTGCTCCAGAAGCTGGTAGATGCTGGTTTGAGGCACCAGAGTTGCTGGGGACTGTCCTCTGTGCCACTCTGCTCCTCATCTGTATTTGAATTTCCTGGAAGCTGAATGAATGGGTAGAACTGCTTCCATGTTGGGGCAGTGCTTTTGAGGATCAAAGGGCAGGAGTTATCCCCTCCTGGGACTGTTGTTACCCCATTACTCCTTCAAGTCAAACAGGGCTGATTTTACAGCAGCTGAGGTATCTAAAGCTTTGTCTTTCTTTACTTCCATTGTAGTAAAATAAATATGAAAGAAGTCAAATCAACAGCAGTATTGCTAGCTGGTAAATTTAACCGCTGTTAATAAGGACTATATTTTCCGAGTAATATTTATTTTCCAAGTAATTCGGAAGAGGCAAGCTAGAGTCCACTGAGAATTGATTTTTTGTGACCGCCAATATTTAAAATTATAACAGGAAATAAATCATTAAGTGCTAAACAAGGAACCATGGAGACAATTACTTTTGGGTGTAATTTTATTCACTCTTGTGAAAATGAAGAGATAATACTGATCTGAACACCTTGGGTCTGAATGCAAACTGTACAATCTATTATATTAAACAAAGTCAAAAGCAATGTGAAAGATGTTGAATCTATTCAAGGCATGCACCTCATTACAGACTTAGCAAATTAGAACACAAATAGGATTAGAAAAGAATAATGTAACAATCTTCCACTATGGTCCCTGGAGCATTAACTCATAAATTGGGTTTGCATTAAATTGTGCCTGCAGTATTGAATTCAGGGGTATAAACTAAAAGCTATAGGCTGGAGAAAAACCATGATGAGCTTCTCACCAATTTTGGGAAGGCTATGCATTTTCTCAGACGTGCAATAAATTTGTTCGGATCTAAGAAGACACATTCCCCAAAATGAGCATTTCATATCTTAATTAGAAAACTTAAGTATCACATAGCATGCACTGCCTGCAGAGATATCAGCCCAGACAACACACAGATATATTTGAATTATGACAATTTTACTGACTTTACGTGAAGACAGCTGGTTAAATATGGTAGTGAATGTAAATGCTTTGTGGTAGATTGACACACATTGATCTGCACAAAGGTTTGGAGATTTTATAAGCCCCTGCCATATTATAATCTTCTCTTGACAAAGCCTGGACAATGCGTTTGCATGTTAATAGATGTACTCAGTTGTTAGGGAACTAAAGTACCAAGGATTTTAACTAATAAAGAGCGGCCATATATTATTATGGCATTGAATGAATGAATAGTAACCTTTATTTGTAACTGAAAGTTATTGGCAATGTATAAAAACAATCAAAACTGACCAACAAATGCATACTTACAGAGTAAAATAAATATTAAAAATAAATATTTTTTTAAAATATACATCCACCGTACAGTTTTATAATCCACTGCTATATGTCTAAACCGGCCACAGCCAGGCATAATCAAAACTACTAAGAAAATACTCAGAAAAATCTACCATAACCCCCTTATTCCTCTTCCAAATTCCTCGGGCATCTCTCATGCATAACTAAATTGCCAAAGACAGCCACAGACAACGTTAATTCGGAGGCCCTATGATCCAGGCATAAATTGTAAAATCTGGCAAAAGGGAACCTTGCCTGGGTTTCCCCAAGCACTGAGAGGAACTTGCCTCTGAATCTTGCAAATTTAAGACAGACAAAGAGGATGTGGTTATACGTATCCAGTTCCTGCATAGAGCAGGACAAACATCTCCTTTCTTGAAATGACACTCCCATATATCGTCCCTCCAGTATAGCTGAGGGAAAAACTCCACATCGAAAGCGTGTAAAGGCCCATGTCAGGGGAAATTTGGACCAGGCTAATAGGTAATTTGTTTCTGAAAGGGGTCTTGCAGGGGGCTTATAAAAAGGGTTCACCCTCTGAAGCTGAAGCATATCGGCATCTATTTGGAGTTGCTGATCGGCAAGCCACTGCTTCACCAAGGCCATAGCTTGTTTAGTTCCCAAAGACACTAAGTGTCCTGGGAAAAAGCCAAGCCTCCCAAGAACAACCTCCAACTGCCTCTGCCAAGGAAGTAACAACCCCTCTTCTTGGGCTCTGCCCAGGAGGGAACCGTCCCCCTGGGGTAAAAGTTCAATCTTCAGCCAGTATCGAATAAGGATTTGAAGTGCAAAAACCCTAATAAGGAGACAACCCGTCTCTAACCACAGGAAAACCTGCGGCGTTCCCTGAGGGACACCCAAAATAGCCCTCAAAAAGCCATTTTGGACCGTTTCTAGCTGATCCAGAAAGTCCAAGCCCCATATGGGGAAGGCATATAGCAACTGAGTTACTACCTTTGCTTGGAATAACCGAAGCGCCGGCAGAATCAACTGACCCCCTTTGCCAAAATAAAAACCACGAATTGCACTCACTGTCTGCAGGGCCTGATTTTTGGCCGAGAACCAGTGATCCCGCTAACGAGGGGAATTAGAAAAAGTGACTCCCAGGTATTTAAACTTATCAACCTGGGAGATCTGGTGTCCGTTGATCTGCCACTTGTGAATCTCCCTATGCTTCCTACGGCCAATGATCAAAACCTTTGTTTTCTCATAGTAAATAACAAGGCCCTCGTTGGAACAGTAGTCCTTTGTCCGTTGCATTGCCCGGCGGACGCCCACTAGTGATCGGGAAATCAGGGCGGTGTCATCGGCATAAAGTAAGGATGCCACCCTTCTGTTCCTGATCTGCAGGGGGTGGGAGTCAACCCCAGACAGGAAGGAGGGGAAATCATTCAAAAAGATATTAAACAATGCGGGCACCAAAAGGCAACCCTGCCTCACCCTCCTATCAACCCTCACTTTCCATGTCAGAGTACCCTCCCTGCAAGGTATTGTTCTCATGAAGCCGGGTTAACAGAAAAAGAAGTCTCGGCTCCATCTGCAGGGACCTTAATTTTGCTCATAGCCGGCTCCTACAGATAGAGTCAAACACCATCCTTAAATCGATAAAACACAAATAAACCTTCAGTCCCTGGCCAAGGGATTTTTCCACTAGGCGAGCAAGGACCAGAGCATGATCTACTGTTGAATGGGCCTTCTGAAATATTATGGCATTAGGTTTATGGAATGTAACTGGGTTTAAAATAAATAGGTGTAGACTTTTGAAGAAGTAGAAATACCATCTTTTGTAAAGCATCATCCTTAAATATATCGTGGGTCAAATTGAACTTTAGTGCAGTTTGCATGGGTACAGGAGGGATTTATTTAGGCAGTTTTTCTCTAAATAAGGATTATATCAGTTCTGTAATAATTAGAATTCTTCTTTATAGGAAAGTAGTGTGTGCAGTCTGAATATACAAATTGCTATACACATACAATCACTTTCAGACTAAAATCACATTGAAGAGCTTGTAATCTAAAATGCCAGAAAGCAGACCGCAGAAAGGGAATGAAGGACTGCATCAAGCAAATTGCTCCAGTGGGTGATTGGCATCTGTCATGTTGGGGAGGATTTCAACGTGTTGGGTCGCACAGGGCTCCAGTGTCTTGAGGGACCCTGAAGCTCCCCCCCCCCCCAAATACTTGGGGTCAATGAAATGACAACAAAAGTGTGAGAAACATTGGTATAAAATACCATTCCACAGAACCTCAAATGGGGAGAGCCCCAGCCTTTGGAAGGCCCATGGCAATTCAAGAGGGGAGCCCAACATGTGGGACCCACGTGTAAACAAGAAACAACATGTGTGTAACATATGGGTTCTACAATGCAGGGCCCTGAAGGGGTGTTATGTGTTTAATACTTTCCTTTCTCTAATGGGTAAGTCAGAGGGTGTTTTCACACGAGCAGGTCGACTGTGAGCGTCCATGGCTGCCCTGTGGTTCTGCCATGGGGCACCCACACACATGGACTATGTCGGGAGCAAAACTATCAGGCAGCTCTCAGTGTGGCTGGCAGCTGCCACACATTCCTCCCACCCCAGAGCAGCCCTGGAAACATGTTACATAGGCCGCCATTCCCCCCTCTTCCCTCTCCCCATACCATCTACTACCCCACACCCTGCCCAGGAGCCTGCCCTCTGCCATGACGCTGTGCCTGCTCCATCCCCTGGACTGGGGTGTGTGTCGGTTTAGGGGGGTCGAATCAGCAGGGGCTCCCTGTTGCACTGAGTGGCTTGCTGTGCACGCGGTACGCATGCACAAATGTGCACCCATTGCCTGGCCAAGCATTGCGCCAGCAGGTGGTATACTTGCCAAGTTGGATTGCACCCTATGTCTAAGGGGTCCATGAAAGAAGATGACTATGAAAATAAAGTTTCAGATCCCAGAAAAGGGATAATCTCCTCCCAAATGCTCTCGGCCAGCACTTGTCAGTTTCCAAGGCTGCTTCCCCCCCCATACTGCCTCTGCTGATAGGCAGTATGGGTTGGGGGAGCGTGCCGGGCTGGCATTTGCAACTGGCAAGCACTGGCCAGAAGCACTGGGGAGCTCAGCTCAGCAGCAGTGCTCCCAGCTGGGGTTTGTCACTTTCAAAGGCCTCTTCCCTGCCCAGCACCTATGGGGGGAGGGAGGAGTGGGGAGGGAAGTGCCCGGCCAGTTTTTGAAAGTGACAAGCTCTGACTGGGAGTGGTGCTGAGCCTGGGCACCCCAGCACTCCCTGCCGGCGCTTGTCAATTGCAAAGGTCACTTCCCCTGCACACCGCCTATCAACTGAAAGTGACACTCCTGACCTATATACACAATAGATTTCCAAAAGGGTATCTATCTACATTCAAAAATTTTTTAGGGGTCCACAAATGAAAAAAGGTTGAAAACCACTGCTCTGTGATACTGGTGGACCTATCTGCTGGCATGCTGTTCAGACAGGCAGGGGCCACGTGGCTGCCCATTGCCATGCAGCTATTTGGCTTGCCCTGCACGGCACACTTCGTGTTTCCCAGCATGACCATGTGAGTGGCGGAGAGTGGATGCTCCATGGCTCACAGGAGCGTGCATCTGGCTGTGCCACCTTCAGATGGGCAGTTGGATACAGGGTAATGGGTGCACATGCAGGGTCATTTCTTGTGCGAAAACACCCAGATTGGGTTTGTCAAACATTCCTGTGTGAGAAGGGGCCCACATCACCATTTAACATGGGCCTCCAACTGCCCTGTATCTGGCACTAAGAAAACCTAGCAGTGCCCTGGAGTGGCTTGGGATAGTAGGAACAGGGGAAGAGAGTTTACATAAATAAATACAGCACCATCAGCTGCCTCTGACTGACTGGCTGAGTCTTGGTAGGCATTACAGCAGAGGCTGGAATTAAGGAGGGAAGGGTAATGGTCTCATGGATTAATTCAGACAGAATAGCCTTTGCATGAAAGAAAGCATGGAAGGATGTGGAGGGGGGTCTGGGAGAAACTTTCCAGACTGATACTGTTGGTAGAACAGAGCAAGGAGGGGCATCTCAATGAGAGACTGGAGTGGCTATCATAGCTGTCCTAACATTCAGTGTCTCCTTTTCCCCTGTAACTAAACTAAGTACATGCCACTGTGACTCCTGTCTCTTCAAATGTTCTTCTCTCTCTAGTCTCCCCTTCCTTGTCTATTCTAGATCGTAAACCCATTGGGCTAGGGACCTGTCTCTAATGAATGATTATTCAGTGCCAGGTGTGTTGCTGGCACTATATAAACAATAACAAAACAACAACAATAATAATAATGATGTTAGGAATAACCAAAGAAATGGTCCTACTTCAGTCTTTCTGCTTCAAAAATAGCAGAAAGTCTGGGATTATTTGCAATCTACATGGTTCACATTCTCTTTATTCAGAGAACTGAGGTGTGTTAGTTAGTCCCTCCCAGAGGAAAAGTAGCCAGCCAGCTAGCCACTGGTGAAAAATGGTAGGAGCATGGAGGGTCCCATGGAACTACACCTACTCTGCAGACGAGCTGCAGAGCTGCCTGAGCAGGGAACAACAGCTGGCTATTCATGTTGGAGGGGGGTGGAGGGAGAGCCCTGTTCCAAGCAGGCCTATCCAAATCCTGTTTTACACCAGCACTCTAATGGGAGGTGGTTCAGAATTAGGGCTTCAGTGGGTTGCAAAATCAGGACTGACGGAGAAGGCTTAGGTTTTATAGTAGGTTTCCACTGTAGGGGGTGGGACTATCAGTATTGGATAATCCGATAATCCCGACAATTGTCGATACCGGATTCATACGATAATACCTCTCTTTCTTCCTGTGGGCCACTTTGAAAATGAGTACAAGTTCCATGGGTCAGATAGAAGTTGGGGGTGGGTGGAAGTGTTTCAGGGACATGCGTAGGATTGGAGAAGGAAGGGGAGAATCCACATCAGATCCATCCCCTGTTCTCAGATTCATACCCTCATCTCCGCTCCCTTCTCCTGAGTTCACTTTTTCAGTGGTTAAGATTAGGGGCTGGATGCACTGGTCAGATCCAGGAATTGGAAAGGGTCTAAATAAAACCACCACCACCATGAGATGGATTTGGCCCATAGACAGAGGTTCCCAGTCCCTGCACTAGATCCTTTTTCTTCTCCTTCTTAATATAAACTACTCCTATTACAGGAGCACAGAACATCCCAAACCAAAAAGAGCCCCACTCGCCATACTAAGCATAGCACAAATTTATTGAAAGACCTAGATTCGGTCTCATGCGCTTGTGGTCTAAACCAGGTGAAGGAGGACAGGGGACACAAGCACAGAGAGGTGGAGTGACTTTCCAAAGTTCACACACCAGGTCAGTGGCAGAACAGGATTAGACTCCGAAAATCAGAATCCCTGTCTGCAAACTCCAACTGGTGCTCAATCTGATTTTGCTTCTTCTCCTTTCCGTTGCCAGTGGGGAAATCTTTGGCTCGGTGGGGTTGTCTGCACCCTTTGCCCGACAGCATCCTTTCAGAGCAACCTTTTAACATTTTTCATGATTTTCCTAAGCAGCAAACATTAGACACATTAAGAACAACAAAATCATTAGGTACGGTAACATTTTCTCTGAGGAGCCAGCTTTATCCTTTAATCAGGTTATGGAAAATTCATTCCTCTTATAGCCATTTATCTTCTTTGTTTATGCTCTCACCGAGTGACCTGCTTCTTAACACTAAGAATAATAAGAGAGATGCAAGAAAACATTCTCCATTATTTGTGGGTTTAGGTATCATTTACCTCATTGTACTGGAAACTGAATAATCAAAGGTATTCATTTTAATTAAGCCTAGCACGTGCTGTTTGTCTAGTTATTCTCTCATCGAGCCTACTCTGGCTCCCTTTTGCTATTTACCTCAAAGGAAAAAAGTTTGAGTTTGTAGTTTCTTTTGTAGTGACTCATTATTTAGATTAAGAGAAAAGCATGGACTGAACTTAGAGGTACCTGGGGCCTCACACCCTAAGCCATTCCCTCTCACCATGTTAGTGCCATAAATCACTCTAGTAGCCTCATTAATCCAAGTCTGTCATTGTGCACCTGCTTCAGACTCTGATTCAATAATACCAGTCTGTAGGCTGGCGTTAAAGACATTGGCCATTTTTACATGGGCATGGCGGGGGTGTGTGTGAGTCTGTGGGCACTCCACGTACTGCCCACACACATCCAGTGAGGGGGTGGGGGTGGGAATCAACCGGGCCAGGGAAGGGTGTGTGATGGGTGTGTAACTCTACCCACGCACAGTTTGGCTTGCCCCTGCATGGTGCATCTGGATGTTTCCCTGATGCTTTGTGCATGGGTGGGTGGTGCATGGGTCATGGGAGCATGAGACCCCCCCGCCACCGCCGCCTTCAGACAGGCGTCTGGATGGGTAGGGGATGGGTGGGCCTGCATGGGCATGTCCCATCTAAAAACAGCCATTGTCAGGTGTAGGTGGTGGGTGGGTAGGATTACAAGGGGTTTAGCTCCTGCTGGTCAGAGCTCAGTGAACCGTGACTACTGTGGGGCCTGACATAGCACTTGTCCAGAGCAGCAGTCATCCCCTACATGGGCAGTGGTTCCCTCCCAAAGAGGAGAGGATCCACTAGCACAGGCTGCTGAGCCTCTAGGCAGAGCCACCACTGCCAGTGGCCACCAGGCCCACCAGCACCTCTGAGTTCTTGTCCTTCATTCATGGGTCACTGAACAGGCTTTCCATGACACATTCCATCCTCCAAAGTACTTTACCAGCTGCTTATGCTGGCAGATCAAATGTGGAACAAATATTTTCATGTTGTAAAACCAAGTTTTCAGCCCCTATAACCAATGAAAATTCTAATCTCCAGTGCATGGACCAAATCTTGCTCATGCAATTAAGCTGTGGAACTCATTGCAATGGGATATTGTGAAAGTCAATGGTATAACTGGGTTCAAAGCAGAACAGATTCATCAGTCACTGTTATCCAACATGGGCAGGGTTACAACTTCTGACAGACAGAAGCTGAGAGCGAATTCACCCTGTTCTTGTACACCTCCACCAAGCTAGGGCAATGTTGGCCTTTGACACATTACTAGGCAGAGGGACCATTGGTCTGTCTCAGGATGGCAGTACTTAATTTCTTATGTTTGAATTGAAAATGGGTAAAACAGATTTCTGGGCGGCCCAGCGGCTCCCCAGCTTGGCTCAGCACAGGAAACTGCAGCCTACACGGGTCTATGATAGAATAACTAGACGAACGTGCCCACGGCCAGAGAGCTATCCCACCATTTGCATGGCCTGGGTTGTGCAGGGAGCTCAACAAACATGCAGGCGGGTGACCCTGCCTCCGCCCTGCTCCCAGCTCACCACCTTCCTGCTATGACGGAAAGCCATGGTGGCCAATGACAGGCAGCCATGGCAGCCCCTGACCTGGGGCAGGTAAGGTGGGCCAGAACAGATGTTCTTGGCCACTATGGCTTGCGTTGGCCCGTATGAGCGGCCCTTAGCCTGGCCTGTGACCTCTGAGATTTTCTGAGGACACTAGCTAGTTGCCTACCCAGCATGGAGCAGTCCCAGCTAGTTGCCTACCCAGCATGGAGCAGTCCCAGGCTAACATCTGGCGGCACCAAAATAGATGTGCCAGTGGCTCCCTGGCCACAGCAGGCCAAAGTAGACCACCGTCATGTCTGTTTTTACCCAGAGTTACTTTAAAAGCAAAGTAGCATAGCTTGCAATCAAGAAAAAGAAGAAGAAAAAAATTGCCTGTAAGGAAGGCCAGTTAAAACAACACTTTTAAGTTAGACAGAGAACCATAGTTGCACCTTATGGGAATCACCTCAGCTTTTAATAGTTATATCTTTCTGTTGAAGTCACGAGAAGGTGACTCTTTTTTGGATTTCAAATATGCTTCTTAGTCCAGAAAAAATGCCCGTGTAACTGAGTGTGACCTAGAAACTCAGGAACTTTTGGTATACAATATTAGAGCAGCTAGAGAAGAAAAGCCGAGGAGAATGGCAGTCAGCAGGAGGAAAGAAAAAGGACACACATCTTGGAGACAAAGAAAAATAAATGAAACAAATAGTGGCAATAGATATAAAAGCTTGTGTTTGTTCCTGTGCACAGTTTAACCTTGCCGTTAACACAGCTGGGTACACAACAGAACACTGTTTTTTTCCCATGGCAATGGTATTGTTGTCTCTCATGCTTTCTATTCCAGCATCAGAACCACGAGCTTTTCTAAAATTTACCCTGTGGTGGGTAAGCATTTGGCCATTTCAGCAATGACAGATGCAGTGGCCCTGTCAGGGTACTTTCAGACATCAAAGCAAACAAGCAAACAAACTGACAAAAAAAACCAACAGAAAAAGCTTCCCAAGGTGTCCCCGTCCCCCGTGGGATTGTTGTGAATTGGAACTGCTCTCTATTAATCCTACCAGGGACAGGACTTAGACCCCTGGCAGGCAGCTCCCAATTCCATGGATCTGGGCAAAGGCACTATGAAACAGATGGCAAAGTCCTTTAAATAGACAGATGTTTATTAATATATCAATATAGAAAGAACTGAGAATGTAGCAATAATATGGCACCAACTATACACCTGCATATGGCAATAGCCTTCACCTACTCTAACAGCAAGCAAACACACATAAGTACATACATATGAGTTCTTACGCGTCAGAGGTCTCAGGTCTGGTCTCGAGAGGAGAGGCAGGGCGGGGGCCCAATCGAAGTGTATCTAGGAACCTAGCTGCTGGAGTCTGGCTTTTCACAGCCTTTGAGAGCGATGCGAAAGGGCCAATCACTGAGCTAGCCGGCGCCCTGATAAGGGCTAGCGGACAAGGACCGTGAAAGGCAACTTCTCTGTCTAGGGCTGGCCTTTTTATTCAGTGACTGCCTTATGATTATCCAGAGTGCGGTGCTGTCAGTCCTAAGCCTGGGAAGTTCTCCCATTGGCTGTTCAGATCTGGGGTACTTTCTGCTTAGTCACTGTCATTATGGGATGTACTGGCCAGTTGGATCCTGCCTACCCCTCCCTCCAGATGGGAGGCCTGATCCTTGGCCATGAGTTACCCATGCCCCTTTCTCTAAGGCGTCTCTCTGTCTGACTAGGCCATTTCCCCTCATTACATTGCTTGGTTCTTAACTATTCTTGTAACCTTCTCTCTTGTTTTTGTACAGCCATGTTCTGGGCACGGACAGTTCTTTCTGGTTCTGTTCTTACAAGAATATATCCCTGTCAGCATATTTCTCTCTCCTCCTGCCAGCCTGTTTTCCTCATAATATGCATTTTCAATATTCCTAAACTAAAGTTACTATAAAGCATATAGCAAGAAAATAAAACATATAGGAAACTCATAGCATCCCTTCAATAGTTACAGATGTGTACAATATTTTTTTTGGTTAGTGTTTCAATCAGTCTATTAATTCACAACAGGATCATTGTGGCATCTGTTGTGATATAGCTGAAATTTCTCCAGAAACCACCCCACACCCTTGCTCTCTGCAGGGTTTTTTTTGGACATTTGAGAGCACCCTCAGTCTCATTCCATCTGTAGATTTTTTTTCATGCTTGAATCCAAAAATATTCCAAGTAAGTGCATGTTCTTCTTTGAGGATCTCCGCGATTCTCACTATTGGGATTCAGTTCCTGCTTCGCAGGCACCAGAGACCTTATTGTCAGCAGTTTCGAGGCAGAAGAGAGCCTGGAAAAGACTAGAACATGGTGAGGGCTCCACCCCTCCACCCACCCCCCATCCTGTTGAAAGCGTGGGCTCCAGATCTCACGAGAACGGGACTGGATAAAAAGGGGGGAGGAGCCCTTGCTGCCTCAGTTCCTTCCAACCGCGATTGGAAGACCTTCTGTGCTTTTCAGCACTTGTCAGTAGTAAAAAAAATAATAAAAGAAGAGAAAAAAATTAGTGTCACAGAAGATAGATTCCTTCGGTGGTGTCTGAGATGCCTGTACCCTAGTCCATGGGGTTCGTCCCCTGGACTCTGCCGCCTCTTTGTGGGCATGCGGACTATGCCCAAGCAGCCGGGCTTTAAGCGCTGCAGCTCTTGCCCTGCTACACTCTCCGTGAGTGACCACACGAGCAGTGTCTCACTTGTCTGGGAGAGGGCCACAACACCCGCGCTTGCACGTTGTGCGCGAGCCTCTCCTCCAGAATAAAAAGGGCAAGAGTGCTCCAGCTGCAGGACATTTTGACCAAACGGGTGCTTCAAGGTGGTGAAGAGCGGCTGCTTAAGCTCCACACCCGGCACTCTACCCCAATGGATGTGACACTGCTTCCAACAGCTCCGTCACAGCCCCAAGTGGTCCCCGGTACTGCCGGTGCAGAACCCCAGGCTGCTCTCCTATCAGTACCTACTGGATCTAGTAGTGCTACCCCCTCCCAGAGTAGTTCCCGCTCCAAGGAGCATCAGTCTAAATGGCAGGGGGATCAGTGCAAGAAGAAAAAGAGCTCAAAGAGCACTGATGCGGGGGATACCCCACGCATGGTACAGGCAGAGACAATCTCCTCTGAACCTGAGACACATCCGTCCGCTCCGGGCCTGTTGGTACCGACTCCCCCGGTACCACAACTTTCTGCTCTGCCAGAACTACCCTTGCTGCCCCAACCAGAGCAACCTAGAGACTCCTGCTCCGTCTCCCAGAGTGGACACCACCGACACCATCGATCCCGCTACGGATCCTTACTCCACCAGGGAATGCTGGAGCTGGACAGACTCAGCGCGCATCTGCATGGATCCCCATCCAGGCATTGAGACCCACCCTTGAGGTACCATAGGGACCAGAGATCACACTCTCCCTGCTCATGCTGTTCCCCCTACGACAATAGCCAGTACCGCAGATATGACTACGTAGAGCCTTACCGGTACTGTCCACGCTCCCAGAGCAGATCACCTTACCCTGCAAGATCAGACTTCCAGGACCTGGAGCTGTCTACTTATGCCCGCACCAACGGTGGACCTTACAGACCTCCAGCACCTCCCCTCGTGGCCCCTATGGCGACAATATCTAGACCCCCACCCAAACCCCCGGCTACTCACGATCGTGCACCTTCTCAGGAAACGAGGCAGTCGGCCCCGCCGGAGGACTCCAGCCGATTCCGACCAGCGGTTCCGCCGGTACCGAGTGCATCTGCGGTGCAACACCAGGATCCAGGGTCAGCCCAACATATGGGATCTACTCTTCTTAATTCCCTCCTGGGTATTCTACCTTCAGAGCATGCAGGTGCCCCGCAATCCCCTGATCCCGAGGTCTTGTCTGAGGGATCTGCCTCCGTCTCATCCTCCTCTTCCTCTCTTCTAGAGGAGGATGAGACTATCTCCCCTTCACCACCAGAGGCCATCGCTGACCCTAACTTGATCCTCGCTATGGAGGATACCAAAGCCTTTCTGGCAGTGTTAAAGAGGCTTGTCTCAGCCCTCCTCAAACTCCGCACAAAGATGGTGAAAAAGACGCAGTCAGGGCCTGTTTTTGGAATACTGGGTACGAGGAAACCCGGTCACATCATGCTCCCTATGCTCGAACAACTGATGGAGCCGTCTAAGTCAGTATGGACGAGAGCCTCGTCAGCCGCCTCCACTAACAAACTGTCTGATTCCTTGTATGCTATCCCTAAGGAAGGAGCCAATATGTTTTACAAATACCCTGCTCCTAATTTCCTCCTTATTGCAGCTGCCTCCCTAAAATCTAAAGCGGGGGGTATTCAAACGTCCCCAGCAGATAGAAAAAGGAGACGCCTGGATGTCATTGGCAGAAAAATATTCTCAGCCGAGACTCTTTCCCTTAGGGCGGCCAACTATGCCTCTGCCTTATGCAGGTATCAGCATTGGCTTTCGTCCAAATTAAGCAGGACCACTGACCCTAATCAGATTTCTGCTTTGCAGTGAGAGGGAATGCAGATAGCTCAGTTCCAGCTCCCGGCAAACATACACATAGTGGACTCCAACATTAGGGGAATGGCCTCGGCCATTACCCTTTGAAGACATGCCTGGCTCCAGTCCACCGCACTGGCCCCAGAAAATAAGACTTGTATTGAGGACTTACCCTTTGATGGTGATGACCTATTTGCGGATTCCACAGATGACACCTTGAAAAAGATCAAGGAAATGTGTCAGACAGCCCGATCTACCGGAGTCATTCGTCCTATTAGGAAGAAATTCTTTTTTTTTTTTTAGTAAGTTTTTATTAATAAGAAATTTTTCTCATTACAAAAATAATGTATTCATATTACAGCTTTCTCTTTCGTAGCCGGGTCTGCCCCGAAGTGCAGAAGTTGAGAAGAAGCAAGTAAGTTTTGTACCAACAACATTTTAAACAAATCAGGGTAACTGGGGAGGGTAGGGTGGTTTTTCAAAGAAAAGAAAGGAAAAGGGGTGTGTGTGTCAAACAATGGGTGAAAACAGACATGACGTTAACCACCCTTGGTGGTCATTTATGCATGTTGCAGGGCTGCATAGGGCACCAATACAGCCCTGCAACATGCATAAATAACCACCAAGTGTGGTTAAAGGGTGGTTAGCATCATGTCTGTTTTCAGCCTATATCTACTGTTTACTCACTAAGATAAATTGTTGAGAATAAAGTTCATTGTCCTGTTTTTCCTTGAATTTTGTTTCCTTGTGTCTTATACCAGGTCTCTGATGTAGATTGTTCTAGTCGATTCCAGTGGAAGTTTCTCTCGAATGATGTCCCAGCATTTTGTCCAGACTGCATAGAATGCTTTGAGTTTCTCTTGTAGGTCTGCTGTAATGCGCTCCATTGTGATCATATACCACAATCTATGTCTTATATTTGTAATAGTTGGAGGGGTGGTGGCTTTCCATTTGCTGGCTATTGTATGTAGTGTCACCAGTCTTATTTGTTGGCATGCCTGAATTCTTTCTTTTATATATGGATTTTTGGGGCATATGCCAAATAAAGCAAATTTGGGTCCAAATGGTATTACTCCTCCGACAATCTGTTGCATCCATTTTCATACTTCATTCCAGATTATATTTATCTCGGGGCATTGCCACCAGCAATGTAGCGCAGTTCCAGTCATGCCACAGTCCCTCCAACATTCATCGGATTGTATTACCTTCATTTTCTTAAGTTTTACCGGAGTGTAATACCACCTATAACATAACTTAATCTGTATTTCTTTGACCAGTTATGATCTAGAGCATGTAGTCATGACTGTCCACATTTCTTCTGCTTCTTTTATTTGTTGTTCGATTTCTTCTACCCAGGCATTAATATAACCTGCATCTAGTGGATGCGAGATTGCTTTAATTGCGATGTATAGTCTGGAAAGGATCTGAGAGTCATCGGTACGTTCAAATAGTCTCACTTCCAAAGGAGTAGGTTGTCTTGAGAAATGTGGCCAGTCATGTCGATTCGTGATTCTCGATTTTAATTTCAAATAAGTGAAGAAGTTAATTTTAGCTTTAATTTTATTTTCCATCTCATTTTGGGTCATAAATTCTAGCCATATTAGCTTTAATTTTATTTTCCATCTCATTTTGGGTCATAAATTCTAGCCATATTTTCTGTTGTCTCAGTTTGTTCTTTAGATCTATCAAATCTGTTTCTCCTTTATCTATTATACTTTCGATGTTTGTATAGGGGGCTCTGCCAATTAAAATATCTGCCCTTTTTGTTATTATTTTCCAATTTTTATAAGCTGTGTTTATAAAGGAGTGGTCACACCATTCTTGTTGTACTCCTATCTCTTTATCTATCAATCTCTTTGTAAAATCTGTTGTGTGAGATTGTGTTTCTTCTATTTGCGCCCAACTGGGTTCTGTTGGGTTTTTGTACCAAATCTTAATGGCTCTGAGTGTAGAGGCCTTACGTAGGCTTGGATGTTTTTTTTTGCCAAATAAATTGATTGATGCTTTTAGTTAGTTGTGTAAAAAAGGGTTTTGGTAACTGAATGGGTAATGCTAGTAAGTAATATAGTATTTTTGGGAGTAGCATCATCTTTATAAGGTTTATACAGCCTAACCATGAATATTGAGACTGCCAATTTTCCAAGTTAGTTTTACATTCTTTTATCAGGGTTTTTAAGTTTGTTTGGTATAGATGTTTAGGTAGTTTGGTAATAGTTACTCCCAGATATTTGAATTCCTTGGAGTTTATCTTAATCGGAGAACTTTGAGCTATCTCTTGTTGCTGCTGCAGCATTAAGTAGAGCATTAAGGCCTGTGATTTATTTACATTTATTTTAAACCCAGATACTTTTGCATATTTCTCTATGGTGTTTAGGAGATATGGTATTGTCTCTGTAGGTTATGAAAGATAAACTAACGCATCATCAGCATATAATGAGATTTTATATTCTTTCTCCCCAACCACTATCCTCTTAATTTTCCTCTTGTCAAATCATGGCAGCCAGTGGTTCAAGTGCTAAGTCAAATAACAGGGGGGATAAAGGACATCCCTGTCTCATACCTCTATATAATTGAAATGATTCAGACAGTGATCCATTTACTATCAATGCCGCTTGTAGTTTTTTGTAAAGAATTTTTACCCACTCTAGAAATTTACCAATAAGGCCCATTTTTTCTAATGTTTTGAATAAGAATCTATGTTCAGCACGATCAAAAGCCTTGTCCGCATCAAGCGAGATTAAGGTAGCTGGGGTCTTTTTTTCATGAATTTGGTGAATTAAGTCAATTGTTTTTCTGATATTGTCCACGCCATACCTGGCAGGGATTAATCCTGTTTGATCTGGCGGTATAATTTGTTTAATGACTGAGACTAGTCTGTTTGCCATTATTTTAGTAAAAATCTTGAAATCTGAATTTAGAAGGGCTGTAGGTTTGCTCACTAAGATATGGCACACTGCTCACTAAGTTGGCACACTGCGTTGCCTCTTTTTCCGGTTTGAGGCATAACATTATATTGGCCTGGTAATATGTAGGTGGGAGTGCTTATTGTTCAATTATAGTATTATAAACCTTAACCAAAGTGGAGTTAATGTATCCTTGTATGTTTGGTAAAATTCAGCTATAAAGCCGTCAGGGCCACTTGCTTTATTTTGGGGGAGTAACTTAATTGTTTCTTCTATCTCTTCTACAGAGATCTCTGCATTTAATACTTGTTGTTCTTGAAATGCAAGTTTGAGCAGATTAATACCCTCTAAGAGTGTTGTTATTTCCTTCTCTGTGGGATTTATTGAGTTGTAAAGATTTTGATAGAATTTTTTTAATTGTTCCCCTATTTGCTTAGTCTTTGTAATACACTCTCCATTAGAATTCACTAAAGTTGGGATGTTAGTTTTGTTCCTTTTTTTTTTTTACTAGCCATGCCAGTACTTTATCAGTTTTGTTTGATTTTTCATAATATTGTTTAGTTAAACAAATTTGTTTCACTATATATTCTGTTTCCAATAAATTTATAATTTGTCTAGTTTTTGTGATTTCTTTTATATGCTTTCTAGAGGGGTGTTTTTTATTACTTGCTTCTAGTTCTTTTAATTTTGTGTACCATTCTAATAAGTGTGCTTGCAACCTGAGGATGCAGATACCCTGTTTCCCCATCCCCTCGTGAGGAACTTTTGGAAGGGTCTCGCAAATACCTTTCCTACTACTACTCAACTGGCTCCTCAGTGGGATCTTAATCTTGTATTAGCCAAACTAATGGAACCTCCATTCGAGCCACTGGCCTTTTGTACAATGGAAAACCTTTCTATCAAGACGGCCTTCCGCTAGGAGAGTCGGTGAGCTCACAGCTCTTAGAGCCTCCCCTCCATATATTAGTTGCTTTAATGACAAGGTGGACCTATGGACTGACCCGTCGTTCATACCCAAGGTTGTCTCGCCCTTCCACTTGAATCAGACGATCTCGTTGCCAGTGTTTTTTCCAAGACCACATGCATCACGCGCAGAACAGGTTCTCCATTCCCTCGATGTCAAGAGAGCCCTATTGTTCTATATCGACCGAACTAGACTCATCAGAGCATCCGACGCTTTATTCCTCTCTTATGGCGGACAGAAAATCGGGGTTAGGATCACGTCTCAGAGACTTTCGAAATGGATCCTCCTATGTATACAGAAATGCTACAGCCAAGCTGGAAGTACCCCTCCTTCTCACCTTCGAGCCCACTCCACTAGGACTGTAGCCTCGTCGCTGACTAACCTCCGTGGTGTCCTGATCTTGGACATATGCAGGGCTGCTACTTGGGCCTCTGTTCACACGTTCACAAAACATTACTCCCTGGACCTAGCAGCCAGATCGGACACCCGAGTTGGTAGAGCGGTTCTGCAATCACTGTTTGATTAACCTCCTCAACTCCCTCCACCTGAGGTAGCTGCCAGGAACTGCTATTCACTCTCCCAATAGTGAGAATCGCGGAGATCCTCGAAGAAGAAATAGAGGTTACTTACCAGTAACTCTGTTCTTCGAGAGAGCTCCGCGTATTCTCATGACCCGCCCTCCTTCCCCTCTGTCTTGGAGGTTCCTTAATCAGGTCTTCCAGGATGGGGTTGGAAGGAACTAAGGTGGCTAGGGCTCCTCCCCCGTTTTTACCCAGTCCCGTTCTCGCAAGATCTGGGGCCCGTACTTTCAACAGGATGGGAAGTGGGGGTGGAGGGGCAGAGCCCTCACCATGTTCTAGTCTTTTCCAGGTTCTCTTCTGCCTGGAAACTGCTGACAATAAGGTCTCCGGTGCCTGCGAAGCAGGAAGTGAATCCCAATAGTGAGAATACATGGAGCTCTCTCAAAGAACAGAGTTACTGGTAAGTAACCTCTGTTTCTAGTTTTTCTCTCTGAAGATGCTTGGAAATGAATGTCAATAGGAGATAAAGTGTTGCAAAAAGCCTCAGCAAGTTCAGCCTTTCTTACCTGTAGAATAACTCGGATAGGGAATTTGATCTCCTTAGAAGGGGAGGGGTGGAAAAATACTCCTTCAGTCCACAAACCCTAACCCAAACCCTAATCTCTTGAATGGTTATCTATAGTTTTCAATATTATTATTATTTATATACAGGGCTGGCCTTACCACAAGGTAACCTAGGGTGACTCGGGGCCCCACTATTTTCTCTGCCTCCAGGAGCTCCACAGTGACCCCGGTTTTCACTAGGGAAGAGTGCTGGGGCTCCAGTACGACCACCTCTAGGTAGGGTTGCCATATATGCACATTTTTATGCATAAAAATTATGAGACATACAAATTGCAGGACTGCACTGGAGCCAATGCAACCCTGCAACCTGTATTTCTCATAAGTATCTTCTAGAAATTTGTATATATGACAACCCTACCTCTAGGGCCTCATGGAAGGTGCCCTGTGGGGACAGGGCCACAGGAGAGGGGAAGAGCCACCAGAGGCCCTTCGTATTATCTTTGCCACGGATTCTAAGGCTGGACCTGCTTGGTTTGGAACAGTTGTGACTTGTGAAGGTCCCTGTCCCAACAGGCTTACAATCTAGGACAGACAAGGACGGGAGAGGGGAATGTAGGGAGAGACAGAGGGTGTTAACGTACACACCACTGGCCGGATTCGCCAGGTCGGGTCCACCTGTGCTAGCGCCAAACCCCACATATCTATTCCGGGCCTGGTTCAAACCCCAGTGGGGTTAGTGGCCGGGTTGGAAACATGGGGCGGGAATGAAGCAGGTCCATGGTCTGAGCCCACGAGCCACCCAGGCAGGCCAGAGTGGGGCGAACTGGGTGGGCGCGTCTGTTTTTGCACCTGCCCAGGCCAGTGTTGCTGCCCATCATGTTGGGGGCCAGTCGCTGCGTGGGGGCAGAGCCGGCCTGCCATGCGTTGCCCCCCCTCCCCCCCTTCCTCCTCCTCCTCCAGCCAGGTCAGGCTGGGGAAATATTTGGTTCCGACACCTGACCTGATCTGCGTGGGGGTGACCAGCCCCCCCTCGGGTATACAGCTGCAGTGGTGGCTGCATGTATGTTAACACCCAGGGATACAATCACAAAATTGAGAATTCCAGGTACACATGCTTAGCCTAGTTACAAGTGGCAGAAGAGGATTCTTAAGGATAAGACAGTAAAAGGCTAAGCATTGATTAGCAATCTATTGGGGTGATGAAAGATAGGGAGAGCCTGATGGTATTTAAGAGGAATTTGTAGAAAGGGGGGAGCACAGCATATGTGCTCACAGATGGAATTCCAAGCAAACTGGGTAGAATGGGAGAAGAAGCAAAGATGATTTAATTAATTCATTTCACATTTTTACCTTGTCTTTCCCTTAAGGCTCACCGGGTTGCAATACATAAAAATATATTCAAATATACACATATAAGACCAAATAGCACCCCACCCCCCCAATGTCCCATATATAATAAAAATACACAAATAAAACCAAGATAAAATCAGGCAAAATCCCCTAAGCCACAGTTCCCCAAACCCTACCCGGGCCTACCAAATGCTTGGCCAAACAAAAAAGTCTTGCATTACCTCTGGAAGATGAGCAGACTTGAGCTTAGACAAACCTCTGAGGGAAAGGAGTTCCATAATTGTGGGACAGCCACCGAGAACATCTCTCTGTGTGCCCTTGTTGCAGAAGTCTCTAGGGTAGGTGAGGATTGTGTCAGAGGAGGAGGAAAGTTCCCAGGGGAGAATGTAGCAGGAAATAAAGGCAGAAAACTAGGAAGGAGCAAGACCACATACAGCTGCTGGCAATGTATAATTCCATGTATTGCTATCAACTAGTTACTGTATTTTATAGCTGACATTATAGACTGCATTTGCTGTAAAATATAAAACAATATTTGTTTCCTAAAAGGGAAATATCCTGCATGTAGTTATCAGCAACTGTGGCTGGATACAGTTATGAAAAATAAATTGATTTGATCTGTTTATTTGACGCTTTTATTGAAAGCAACAAGAATAATGGGTAACTGGGTAAACTATTCCAAAGCAGAACATTTGAGATGCTGCATCACAGGGATGCTAAGAAGCAACCACAGGAAATAGATTAAATGATAGCATGAAAATGGAAGGTCGGAGAAGGCATCCTACTATTGTGACTGAATCCAGATTCACAAAGAAGGAATGTGCCCTTAGACAGAGGGCCAGAGTCCAGAGCTGGTCTGTTTAACACAAGCTCAGGACACGGCCCTAGATTTTCAAAGTACTTTATAAACATTAATATATTAATACCCAGGACACCTGTGTGAGGCACAGGAAAGAATGCCAGTGTAGCCTAATAGATAAGGTGTTCGATTTAGACCTGGGAGACCAATCTTCAAATCCTGTCTTAACCATGAACTCACTGGGTCGGTGGTCTTGGGCAAGTCACTACCTTTCAGACTCCGTTTTCCATTTGTAAAAAAGGGAGTGATGATGACCTACCTTGCAGGGTTGTGTTGAGAGTGAACTAGATAAGCATTGTAAATCACTTTGGGTAATTTCAGACATTACGGGATCACGGTCAGCCACCCTGAATCACAGTGGATTCAGGGTGGTGGCTATGATCCCGTGAACATCTGTTTGAGCCCCACCAGATGTTCACCACGGTGAATTCCTGGTGGGGTTCAAAGCTAACCATGGTTCTGGAGGTGAGGCCGGCCTCACCTCCAAAATCGTGGTTAGGTTGGCCACGATCCGGGATGGGTGGCAATGGCCGCGATGCACATCTGCTCGCCAGCCCCATTCCGGAATCAGGCCCCAACCACGGGATGGGGTCAGGTGCAGCAGCCTCATTGGCCGCTACGCCTGCCCGTCTCCCTGTGAGGCGGCCGAGGGAGCACGGGGGGGCGGGGCTGAGCGGCCATACGTCATGCAGCCCCACCCTCTCCCCATGCAGCACCCCCTCCTCTATCCCACGCAGATATCGGGCTGGCACGTCTAAAGGACAGCCAGTCTGATCACGGACCGGGATCCAAGATGGATCCCGGTCCAGGGTTCAGCGTGGTGTGCCGAAAGGCCCGGCACGTCTGAAATTATCCTTTGCTGAAAATGCTATGTAAATATCAAGAAGGCATTGTTATTATACCCATTTCACAAATGGGTGAACTGAGGCAAAGAGTTCTTGCTCACTGCAGGTAGGTGACATCTTGTAAACACTAAACAGGCAAAGCTGGCATGACATAATGAACCATTTTCCAGACAAGAATAGTAGAACTAGACGAGGTACCAGAGGCTCTTTGGGATATTTATTTATTTATTTTCATTATTTATACCCCGCCTCTCCTGCCTAGGCAGCTTGAGGTGCCTTACAAAAGTTAAAACATTTTAATATATATATAAAATATACATAAAAGGGAAGCATAAGAATAAAAATAAAAACCCCATTCTCCCCACCCACCCTTCACTCACCTCCCTCACTAAAGCCCTAGCAGAACAGCCATATCTTGCACTGTTGTTGAAATGAGGCAAGGTCTGGCCGGGCCTCCACCGCAAGGGAGTTCCACAGCCTAGGTGCTGCCACCGAGAACGTCCTCTCCATTGTAGCCCCCTGCACCACCTGGGGGACATCAAGAAGGGTGCTCCCAGCAGATTGCAGGGGTCAATCCAAGGCACGAAGAGTGAGGCGGTCTCACAGATAGGAGGGCCCCAGACCATATAGGGCTTTATAGGTAAGCAACAACAGTTTGAATCAGGCCCGGGAGACTATTGGCAGCCAGTGCAGAGCTTGGAGAACTGGTGTAATGTGCTCACGGCGATCCGTCCCAGCAAGGAGATGGGACGCCGCATTCTGCACTAGCTGCAGTCTCCTGACTGTCACCAAGGATAGTCCCATGTAGAGCGCGTTACATAGCCTAGTCTTGAGGTGATGAAGGCATGAATGAACGTGGCCAGGTTGGAGTCCGAGACATACGGCCAAAGCCATCGCACCGGATGTAACTGGTGAAAAGCACTCCTTGCCACAGCCTCAACCTGGAGATCCAGGCAAAGCTGCAGATCGAGGAGTACACCCCAGACTCCAAACCTGAGAGACCAGTGAGGGATGAACCCCATCATTGATGGGGGACATCACACCCAGTGCCCTCCCTACCAACATCACCTCCGTCTTGTCAAGATTTAGTTTCAGACGGCTCGCCCTCATCCAGTCCCCCCCAGTCGCCAGACATTGGGTAAGCACCGAGACTGCCGGGTCTGGGTCAGATGAAAAAGAGAGATAGAGCTGGGTGTCATCAGTGTATTGATGACACCGCACCCCATACTGTCTCACGACCTTGCCGAGTGACTGCATGTACACATTGAACAAGAGATGGGACAGAATAGAGCCTTGTGGAACTCCACATGTGAGGTCCCGGGGAGAAGATGAACAATCCCCGATCACCACCTGCTGAGTTCTCCCAACCAGGAAGGAGTGGAACCATTCAAGAACGGTTCCGCCCACCCGGGCATAGTCCCGCAGGCGAGTCACCAACATCTCATGATCAACGGTATCAAATGCAGCCGACAGATCTAATAGGATTAGCAGGGTCGAACGACCCTGGTTCCATTTCCGGTGAAGGTCATCAACCAAAGCCACTAATGCAGTCTCAGCGCCATAACCCAAATGAAGGCCAGACTGCGAGGGATCAAGAAAACCTGTGCTGTCCAGATGCTCCTGCAGCTGCTGAGCCACCACCCGCTCAATCACCTTCCCTAAAAAGGGAAGGTTAGAGAGACTGGCCGATAACTGGGGCGGGACTCAACATCAATTAATGTTTTTTTTGAGCAGGGGCCACACCACTGCCTGTTTGAGGCAGTCTGGCACCCTGCCCTCTCACTTGGAGGGCTTGGAGCACACATCTGGAAGGAGGAACAAAAATCCTCTTAGCATGCAATCCTTATTCCACTGAAATCAATTGTAGCTTCCTCACTGACGTCACCCTTTACCCATATGTGGACTTTCTAGCCCTTGCACCAGAATGTGTTAGTAGCATCTGCTTAGGTTTGTCATACTACAGGAGAATGGAATGTGACTGGACAATAGGACTTACCATTAGTCAGAATGGGGAAATGGAGCATGGCACGTACTGTAAGTAGAGTAACAACACTCCCTCCCATCCACATCGTACCCCACCTTTCTGGGTTTCAAGTGCCGATTACCTCCTCCTTAATTATGACCATCCATGCCTGAGGATTATGGGGCCTAAATAAAAGAAGAAACTGTTCCCCAATGTGTCACCGGAGATGACATGAAATGTTTCTGCTGCTGCCAAGATTAAGATGGGGCTTATATTGCTGTCATTAGAGCTGAAACGAATATGGGAATCTGTATTAACATAGCATATTTGCATATTCAGATATGCAGCTAAATAGTGAATAAATCTTCACCAGCCATATTTGCATATTTGAGATTTTGTGTTTCCTTTGTTTCAGCATTTTACTTTTGGTCCTTCATTCACTTTTGTTCAATGGTAAGATATACAGTGGTGCTAATGCACTCGTTATTAGCACGATAGCCCCATTGTGCACTGGTGCAGCATGCAATAGGACCATTGCACACCATGCAGTTGTACGTGAGGACCAAAACAAAATGAGCAAAGTATACAAAACAAAAGACCAGAAGACCAAGCTGACTGAAATATGAATATGGGAATATGTAATGGAAATAACAAAATAACTGAAATACTAAAACAAAGTAACCAAACCAAATCTGAATCTGGAAATGAAGTTAAATGAATAGCACTTTGTATCATCAAAATAAATAGGGCTTTATTTATCAAAATGATTCAAGGCGGCCAAATTCATCCACTTCAGTGTTTGTTTCAGGTATTCAATTTGGCTCTCCTAATGTGTCCTCTTTGCTGGTATCTGTGTTAAATGATGTATAAATACAAGAAAAAGGTAGGGATGTGCGAACAGAACCGAGTTTGGAAATTCGGTTCGGTTCGAAAATCGAGTTCGGTTCGAAAGTTCGGTTTGGTCGACCAAACTATTTGAGTTCGGTCTGAACTCCAAATTTCCGAACCACGTTCACACATCCCTAGAAAAAGAAAAGCAGTGACCCCCTAGCAAAGCACCTGTATTTGGCTAATAGACTAAACAAAGACTCCAACATCTATCAGGCTTTCTTTTTCTAATTCATTTCTTCCTCACTTTCTATGTAATAAAGATGGGCTAGTCTGCATCCTTCGAATCATTTTCATGTGAGTCAGCACCACAAGCAGCAGTTACTTACACTGTATCTTGATGAGTGTCAGGATTAATTAAAGTCATTTAATGTAGGGCCTCTTTCCTCTTCTCTGCGCCAGGCTGGCAGAGGAGAAGCAGTCTGACTGGCAGATGCAGCTGCTGAGCTGTTGACTGGAAATGTCGTCACCGAGACACAGGAGCAGCAGAAGCCTCCTTGACAAAGTGCTCTGGAGAAAGAGGGGATGCATTTTGTCACTTGGGCCGTGCTGCCACTCACCATGATATGGGCGAGGGGGTCTGAACATGGGCGGTTGACCTTAGTCCTTCACTTTAGGGCTAGGGCAGAGGTAGCTGTTCCTTTATATGGAGGAAGAAGTGCCCCCACCATCACTTGCTAAAGATGCTTCCCGACTCACGGAAAGAGTGGCATTGACAGGCTCTGGGGACAGCCCTTGAATCGGGATGGAAGGTCACCAGAACATGATGTCAGTGGATGGAACAAGGCATAAGAGGGATTAGAAAGGGATTGCTATGGTGCTGGAATGCTCCATTCCATGCTGTTCCTGTCATTCTGCTCATGAACCCAACCCCATCCTCTGCACATGCCCAGTATCTTCCTGGCCCTGGCAGACTGCGACAGCAATGGAGACTGCATTAAGCCATCACCTCTGCTGTGCCCAGTGCCCCTCCCATCTCCCTTTTCTATGACAGAGAAGCCAGACTCAGCTCTATCCCCCCAACACTGGTAATCCCATGAAAACAGAACAGGGCACACCTAACCACTGCAAGGTTGTATTTGAAATGATGGGAAAATGGGTTTTTCACAGGGACAAAAGTCATTGCAGATAGAATGCTTTTTAAAAAATTAAACCGTGTTTTTAGAGCAGAGATTACACACTTTTAAAATTGATATTATAATGCTTTATATTTTCAGTCAAATGGTTCTCCTGCTCCTGTAAGACTGGGAGGGAAAGAGGAGGTTAGATAAGAACACAACCAGACTAGAGCCCTGCTTGGGCCAGAAATGTTGACTCAAGTCCAACTGCATTGGGCTGTTATGGAGAAATCTGAACCGACAACACATAAGTTAGGGCTTGCAGTTATGGATCCGCGCTTCAGATCCATATTTCTCCCCATCTTCACCCCCACCCCACCCCGGGCCCTAGAGTGTACTTAATGGCCTTGGAGGGCTTGATTGAAGCACCTGCTGCTATGGGTGCTCCGGAAGGCTCCCTCACCAGGGGGTCCTCACTTCTGCTTAGTGCACGAGTGTAAAATGGCCACCAGGGCCATTTTGCGCATGCTCAAAATGGCCACTGCCCTTAACCAAAATGGCAGCAATGTGTCCATTTTGCACTTGTGCGAGAAGGAGCAGGGTGGATGCTGTGGTGAGGGAGCCTGTCGGAGCCCCCACAGCAGAAGCAGTGCTTCAGTCAAGGCATCTGGGGTCAATTTAAGTACAACTCCTGGGGAATGGGGGTGGGGGAAGTCAGACCCACTGCCACGGGAGTTGGGATGGATGGGAGTATGGTTCTATTTCCTATTGATTTTTATGGGAAAAATCCGAATCCATGAATCTGAATTTGTAAAAAGATCCAGATTTTCAAAAGAACTGAACTAAAAAAACATAACTGAAATTCCATCCGATGCCCCACCCCTACTAAAAACACATACACAAATCCAGACACAAATATTTGACCCTATGCACAGCCTTAGACAGGAATGCTGTGCTGTGCCGCTGCCAAACAGCAAGCCCTGGGTTGAGGCCTGCAGTGGGGGGGGGGACACTTTCTCCCTGTCAAAATTGGTAGGGATACTGGGGGAGGGGTGCAAAATCCGTATTTCTCTGGGGCAGCAGCATAGATAAGGCTAGCGCTGTCTCTGGAACTACTGATGTACATTTATTTTCCTACAGCAGTTTCGTTTCCTCAGTTTCCTCCTGGCTTTAACCACTAAACCACCCTGCTTGCATGTATTAATAATGTTGGCAATGCTACTGGTGGGCTAGTTAATCTAGTGTGAATTGACAAAGGACAGTTCAGCTGCAAAGATACTGGCTTTTCAGTTCTTGCTTCTGAAGAGATGATAGTTGCATCAGTTCCATTATATATATATATATATATATATATATATATATATATATGAATCTAAATTTTCTTTGCCAGAGTGAAACAACCAGAGCAACAAAAATTCCATCTGCTTTGGTTAGAGTTTCTGTCTCTTGGTTCAAGGGAAACTGGGTTTCAGTACATTTGTTTTTAATAAAAATGTACTATCTATGATAAATATATATTACTTGGGTCAAATGAATCTGATTGTGAAAACACATTGAGCTGAAGTATTGGGAGAGTTTAATTTCATTGCTTTTTCTTTAAAAAAAACAAAAAAGCTTGGCTGTTGAATGCTGGTTTGAATTAAATTCTATTTGTTTTAATAAAAGTGCAGTGGCCTGAGTGTACATATATTTGTTTTAGTGGCAGTGCATTGGATCCAATAAAACTATATTGGCTTCAGTGCTTATGTCTCCTTTGCAGAGAAAATGGATAGAATGGAAAAATGAAACCGGCATGAATCAGCCAGCCCCGAGGTCTCTGTGCAGCACTGGCATCCAAATAAACTGGAGAAAGAATACTTTATTATATCAAAAAATTGCCTTTTCAATTTAAATATCTTCTAATGTCAGGGACTCACTTGAGAGGCTTAATTGCCCCCATAAAGGACTGTGGTTTCCGGAACTAGGCTACTGCCCAGTGGACAAACCATGAGTGAGTCCAGAGACCAGGGAAGTTTCTCTTCCCAGCTACTCTAGAGTAAATCAGGACCAGATTCTCTGAGCACAGGTGGTTTTATCACACTATTCTTAATTTATTTTAAAACAAACTCACGGGTGAGGAGGCAGGACACAAACCTGCCCTGGAAGCCCTGCTCTTTACCCCTGAAGCATGGGGGGGTGGGGGGGTATTCAGAGGGGCTGGTGTGGAGCTACCCTGCCAGGCACCATGGCACCACCAGCCCTGGTTTTCACCCTTACCTTCCCAGCCCTTGCACAGGACCAGATTAAATTTGATAGGGTCCAGGCAGGGTGGGGGTTGCCACTGCCACCACCGATCAGCTGTTTGGTGGCAAAACTCTCTCCCTGCCAAACAGCTGATGGGGTGGCCATAGCAGCCTCTTCCCTGCCTAGCCCTGTCAGAGTTAGTGCTTCTGAATCCAGCCAGAGGTGGGACCTTGCATTGTCTGGAAGAGGTGCTAGGGCTGAGCCCTGGCACAAGTTAAGCTCAACTTTCACACACTTCTCCTACCATGGGCAGAGATGCCACTCCTCCCCAGAGTCTGAGTTCTGTTTCTCTGACTCAGGCAGGGGCTCTCCCAGTAACCCTGAGAAATCAAGGCTTCCAGAGGTGATGAGGGGTGGAGGGTGACTACGTCAGAAAGGGGGCAGTCATAGTGACTTACCTCTTTTTCAATGTTGCCCCACCCCAGGACAGCATAATGCTCCATAATGGGCAGGCCCATGCCAGAGAGGGACATGACAACCCCTTTGCCCTGTCCCCATTCTCTGGGTCCCAGAGGGAGATGGTAACCCTAGCTGTGGCGTTTCACATCAGTGCCAGGTCACATGTCAGTAGACTTTCCCCCTGTCTGCTCAAACCAGTTGTCTTGTCCAACTCTAGCCAGTGAAAGGCTGGGTTTGACTCTGGAGCTGCCACTGCTGAGAGCTTGCTAAGTAGGTGCTGCTTCTGCCACCGACCAGCTGTTCAGTGGAAGGCAGCAGCTGCACCCTCCCATGCTGCCTGCAGAGAAAGACCAGGGCTACCGTGGCCAGACTCATTCAGGCACAACAGTGGCTCAGTGGGAACCAAAACATGGGACAATTGCTCCAGTTTTATCATGAGCAGCAGCTCCCATAACATTGGGTGATTTCAGATGAGACGGGGCGGCATTTGCCCCGTCCCGGAATCACCCAAATGATTCCCCGCCAGGATCACTACGGCACATCCAACAGACGTGCCGGTTGATCCCGGGGGGAATCGGAGAGGGGCCGGGGCCGC
>QEPC01011191.1:2190858-2202911 GCA_003113815.1 Sphenodon punctatus
TCATGATCGACTGTGTCGAATGCAGCTGAAAGGTCTAGCAAGATCAGTAAGGTCTGACGACCCTGGTCCAATGCCAGATGGAGATCATCAACCAAGGCCACCAATGCAGTCTTCATACCATACCCAGGCCGAAAACCAGACTGAAAGGGGTCAAGGAAACCAGTGCGGTCCAGATGTTCCTGGAACTGCTGTGCCACAGCCTGTTCAATAATATTTATCTTTTATTTATTATTTATTTTATTTTATAGATTTATACCCCGCCCCTCCTGCAAAAGCAGCCCGGGGCGGCTTCCAACAATAAAAACATCATAAAATACCATCTAAAATCATCCATAACAATAAATATAAAGTATTAAAACAGGGCTACAAACATTATAAATAATACATCAAGTGGGGGAGCTAAAAAACCCTCACCCTCCCCTCCCACCCTCCCCAAAGGCCTGGGCGAACAGCCAGGTTTTGCAATTATGCCGAAATGTCAATAGGCTGGGGGCCAGGCGAGCTTCCTCCAGAAGGGAGTTCCAAAGGCGCGGCCCAGCCACCGAGAATGCCCTCTCCATTGTGGCCCCCCGCTTAACACGGGGGACCTCCAAGAAGGCACCCCCAGCGGACCGGAGGAGCCACTCTGGGACGTGGAGGGTGAGGCGGTCCCTGAGGTATGAGGGGCCCAGACCGTAGAGGGCTTTATATATCAACACCAAAACCTTGAACCTGGCTCGGCACGCTATCAGCAACCAGTGCATAGCTCAGAGCACAGGTGTAATATGCTCCCGATGGCCCGTCCCAGTAAGGAGACGAGCCGTCGCATTCTGCACTAACTGCAGCCTCTGAACCAGGAACAAGGGAAGCCCTTTAGGAAGGTCTCTAACCTTCCTAAAAAGGGAAGGTTAGAGACCGGCCAATAACTGGCAGGAGCATCAGCATCAAGAGATGGTTTCTTGAGCAGGGGCCTATTGTGCACTAGGAGTCTGGCCTGCAGGAGGTAATGATCCGACCATGATAAGGGCATAGAACTAACCTCCCCCACTACCGGATCACCCACCTCAAGGCCAGAGCATAATATCAGATCAAGCACACACCCCTCGTGTGTTGGGCTGTTGACCATATGGGACATGCCCATGGTTGTCATGGCGGCCATGAAGTCACGCTCCACCCCTGCAAGACGGAGTTTAATATTTTAAACTTTTTTGTGTGAATTGTGAGCCACCCTGCGCCTCGTGGGAAGGGCGGTATAAAAATTCAAAACATAAACAATAAAAAATATAAATAAACTAGACCTGTGTGCATGTGTGTTTAGACAAACAGAAAAATGGGGTTTGGAAAGAGAGCCATGTGGTTAACATGATGTGTGAAAGTACCCAGTGGCAATAGTCAGCTAATGTTAGCTATCTACAGTAGCATATATTGGTTGTCACTTGGCGCTGCACTAGTTGTGGGCCATATCCCGTCTGCTACATGCATCTTTGGGAAGACTGGGTTACACACTAATCTCTGTCTGAACCATAGGAGATATGTGAGGGTGCTTTCCCACAGGGCTATATGCACAGCATTTGCCTCCGGGAAAAACTCCAGGAGGCAAATGCTGCGCAGCTTGTGTCTTGTGGGAAAACAAAGCTGCACAGCTTTGCCTCCCATCATGCAGCGGATGCAGCGCAGCATTTGCCTCCCAGAGTTTTTCCTGGAGGCAAATGCTGTGCATAGTGCCTTGTGGGAAAGTGGTCTCTGTTTGCACCCACCCAGCTGTTTAGCTCAAGCCACTTAGAACTGGGGATCCTTGGCTCAGTTACTGGTCAATGAGCCAGGACTGAAGCCATTACGCAGGTGCATACTGCACCAACATAAATCATATCAACACTAGGGGTTCATCCTGGTGCAGCTAGAGTGATGCCTGGAATCTTAAATGTAGTTTAATTCCTTTGGTTAAAGTTCTTCTTAAACAGTGCTCTCAGTTGCCTAGGAAGAAACCTATCTATGTCGTGTGTAAAGGTGCCTATCTAGCTAGCTAACTTCACTCCTGATTTAGCCCCTGGTCATGACTGACATTTGCACTCCTCTCCTGTATATGCTCTGGTGACAGGAATGTAAGAGGACTCCCAGCAAACTCTTAGCTCCCCATGCAGGCATGCAGGGAGTCTCATGTATTAATGTGACTATGCAGCACTGATGCTGAATTCTTAAAGTGCCATCATGTTTGCCATCTCTCTCTTCATTACATGGTATGTCACTGTTACCATAGTAAGCTGTCTCAGCAGGCTCTTTATAAGTAACTGGGACATAAAACGATGTCCATATCCACCCTATTATTGTTAATGAGCAACAGCCCTAGGTAAGCTCCCCCTTCCCCTCTCATGTGCCTTGTTCGTGATCAGTACTTGCATCATTTTAGGCGCTGCATTGATTAACTTCTGAACTAGACTGCTGGAGAAGGTATGATTAGTCCATGCTGTACAATCAAATATTGATGCTCATGGTACTTTTGATTGCAGCCAGTGAAATGACAGTGGCATCTGAATGCTGTCAGTGCAAAGTAATGGAGCTGTTTTTTTCCATTACAAAGAGCAGAAGGCTCACTATTACATCTCATATGACATACCCACAGTAATCATTGCTCTCTGTCAGAGTGTAGCCTACGTCCTATTCTAGAGATCTGTGAATAGGAAAGTATTTGGATAGACAGAAAGCTTCACACAGAGACATTACTTTACTTATGGGTTTCATGATAAATTCAGCCGGGGAGAGAAGGGATGTTTATTATTACTGCAGTACATCACTATAAAATGTAGATTAACACACATGTCTGTTCAAAGGATTACACAGAATAAATTACAAGCGGCCTTTTATCTTGTCCATTTAAGGACACACAGAAAAAAGGTGATGACAAAGGGATTGATACTCAAATGGTAAGGCACCGGGGAACTGGGGTAGCACTGGTAATTGATACAAGACAAGCCTGGATGCAGTGAGAGGGTTTGTTATCCGGTGCAGGGATTTGGGGACAGCTGTGCAAAGCTTTCTTTGTCACTGCTCCAGGCATGAGTGCTCAAGCCATTGGGTAGTGTCGCTCTCTAACCCATCAGCTTCCATCTCCCCTATAGTTCCATTTGAAAGTTCAAGAAGAATCTTTTGCCCCTCAGTCATCATCAGGCTAATAAACTTGGAAAGCCGATTTGGGAATGCCAGAATGTAAACATGGAGGGAAGTCAAAAAGCCCTCAGTCGATTATGCTGCGCCGGTAATACTGAATCGATGAATTCACAGTTTGACTGCTTTTGGCAGATGGACGAACTCTTGTCGGTTCGCTAGTGTTGAGCGAGAGTCAGATTTATTTCCCAGGCTTGTTTGAATCATCCTCCCTGCCTGACGCTTCGAGGCAAAGCATGCATCTGACAGTTCTCAAATGCAAAAGATCCCCAACTATTTTATAAGAAGCTACAATGAGTTCCATCAACAAAATGCTGCAGACTTTTGGCTCCCCCCAGTCCCCCTTAAGAGGAAAAAATCAATAAAACAGCCCAACATACTAATATTTAGCAGTCCATGCAATGTTTGTGTTGGCTTCTCTGTGACACTAGGGACTGCTTGGGATGTTCACGTAAACTGAGATTCCAGATCTTGGTCACACTGTGCATGGATAAATAGCCACAAAATTGGTTATCAGTATCTAATGTGAATTGGCAACAGCTATACAAGTTAGGGTGGAAAATCAGACTCTGAACTCTAAGGCCCATAGATCTATACTCAGAGTATTCAGACCATAGGAACTGCCGTACCGTACCAGAGTAGTAAACAACCCAGGTCAGCATCCTATTTTTAATTGTAAAACCAGTGCCAGCTGCCTGAGATGGTATAAGAAACCCAATATTAGGCAGTTATTGAATTAAATATAAATGGGCATATTCAGATCAATAGAATTTGTGTGGTTTGATGTGAAAAAGTAATGTACATGTTATAGAAAGTCTAGCAAATGTGCTAAACTCCATTATTTAACCACATTGCCCTCTGATAGCTGTTTGGTGGACCCCATGTAGAATTGAAGAGCTCAAGCTGGCTTCTTGCAGACAGGTTTCTGCGTGAAGGAATCTAGTCTACAGCATTCTAGTTAACAATGGGTGTCTTTAGATGCAATGGCGATCTGGTGCTTAAGATGTTTGCCACGTAGCTACATTGTGTCTAAGCACTGTCACAATTTTGGCCACTGGTCTACATCCTGTTAGCCTCTCATTAACTCCTTGTTGGCTGCCAGGATGTCTCGGGTGCAGCAGTTGAGTGTTTTCTCTCTCCCCATGGCTAACGTGTCTACAGCCATCGAGTGGTGTGTTCCCTCCCAGCCATTTCTGGTCTGTCTGCCCCAAATCCTCGCGTTCTTCCCCAAATCCTTCACTCTGCGCCGCTGCCAAACAGTACATCCCTTGCTGCACACTGTCTTTGCACTCTCCCAAAGCACCTGCTGTGTGTGTGTTTGTGTGTGTGTGTGTGTGTGTGTGTGTGTGAGCAGTGAAGAATGAACTGTTTAGCAGCAGCACAGAGCAGAGGATTCGGGGCAGACTGATCACTCACCTGCATGGACTACAACTCCCATAATTCCACGGGACTGCTTTGCAAGGAGAGCTTCCGGTGCGAGCGGCCTGATTAGATCCTGGATATGGAAAGACAGCCATTGCATCTAACTACTGCAACGTATTAAGCACGGGGAAAAACATGTGGCAACAATGGTGTCAACACATATTCAGCCAACCCCTTTCTGTTGCAGCCACTGGGTGAAAACAGACATACACCTTAATTCCGCTTTAACATCGTTTTAACATTTCTTATGCATGTTGCAGGGCTGCATAGAAATGTTAAAGTGGTGTTAAAGCGGAGTTATGTGCGTGTCTGTGTTCACCCAGTGATGGGCCTGAGTTCTTTTCTTTAAGGGAAGTTTGTGCTGGTGAATAGCTGGTAGACTGAAACCTTCTCTTTGGGAAAAAATAGATGTGATTTGGGCCCGCTTTGTCCTGGGACCCAGCAGCATCTATAAACATGAGCCCCAGGATTGCCCCAGGCAGTGTTGGTGGCTAGTCCAGGCTGTGACCTCCAGACAATCTCCAAGGTCACAGCGTGGGCTAAGGTCTGCCTGACTGGACCAAAGCAGACTAGTATGTCTGTGTGGCTGCAGCATACCCAGACCGGGCCAGAGGCCGCCATGCTCAGCACTCATGGCTGTGCCTCATTGACCACCATGGCTGCCCGTCATGGCAGGGGGCTGGGAGTACAGCCTGGGTGGGGCTGCCTGCCCACACATTTATTGTGCTCTAGGCCATGCAGCCGCCGGGGCGGCTCCCCAGCCACAGTCACGTGAAGTCAGTGCTCCGACCTGACCCGGGCCGTGTCGCCTGTGATTTTTTGGCCTGGGGCTGCCCGGGGAATGGTTCCACTGGCCACATGTCTATTTTTACCCATTGTTAGAGATAAGCTAGAACCAAATGGCGTGAACTCTTGCAGAGTTTGGGTATGAACTCTGAATTTGAACTTTGTGTTCAAATTTATTTATATTTATTTATTTATTTTCTAAATTTCTACCCCGCCCCTCCTGAGAACAGCTCGGGGCGGTGCCTGTTTCCATTACTCATCCATCAACAGGCGCAGGATGGACAGTACCACTATACGTTTTGCCATGCTGAGGCTCTTCCTCTGACAACCCATTTTTTCTCCTTGGCCTCTCTGTTCCACCTTCACTTAAATATGAATCTTAAAGAGGGAAGCATCCATTACTTCTGCAGATCCCAGGGCTGCCTTGCTCTTTTCCTAAACACTAGCTACTTGCTTCACCTTTAAACACGCATTTGCATGTTATGTGCAAACACAAATGCTTAACACAGCTAGGGATCTGAAAAATCAAAGGGGTGGACATAATGTAGCTGCCACGAGCACGTAGCCGCTATTATGTCTAGAGATGTGCAGTGACCTGCTACTAGTTTTTGGTCATCTAGGGACCATAAAGACATGGATTTTTGTGAAGGGCCGGTCTGGTTCCTGCACATCTCCATGGCGTTTCTGGCCAATAGGGAGATGAGAGGATAGAATAAAGAACAACAAACAATGGGGTGGGGGTGGGGAGTACTGGGGGTGTGAGGGGAGTAAGGGATGCTTTTACAGTTGGATTCTCTTTGGAATGAAGCTGTGCCCCCACAATCCCACCAGTTTCTATTCTGGGGCTGTCAGACCATTACCAGACTGGAGCGGTTTCTCTCTCACACAACTGGGTGTTTGCACCAAGGGATGTCATCCAGGAAACAGCTGGTGGGAAGAGGCTAACAGGCAGCCATAAACACACAGTGGCACAGACATCTGCTCGTGCAGCTATGCACCCAGGATGACATTGTCAAATTCAAAACAGGATGGATTTGCAAGTGTTTGTCGTTACATGTTAATTATTACATTTGACACTGTCAATTAGCACAAACTTTCCCCCTAAATATCACTTCTCCGCATTCAAGGAAATTATGGGTATGGCTCACTTCTCCATTGTGGGAGAGCTACCCCTCTTCATCTTAAGTTGCATGCATTATATAATAAACCAAAAGGAACAAAGCAAACTATTGAAAGGACATTGTTAACACTGCTCCAAGGCCCTTACTATTGCTGCTCCACATAAAATGACTTTGGTTAGAGTAACAAAGCATAGCAGTAATAATCACATGGGCTTAAGAATTTTAAAATTTGACTGTTTTAATCTTTGTGTTCCAGAACAAAGTTAGGGCGCATTCAGATGTGCGCTTAATTCGCACAGCAGCGGTGGCAGCATCGTGCGATTTAAAGCAACGCGCACTTCCGGGTTGGTGTGAATGCACCAATTCAGCGTAATGCGAACTGTCGGAGTGCGGTTTTAAAAGCTGCTCCGAGCAGCTTTTAAAACCACACTCCGACAGTTCGCATTACACTGAATTGTGTGCACTAGGTGTATTCACGCCAACCCGGAAGTGCGCGTTGCTTTAAATCACATGATGCCGCCGCTGCTGTGCGAATTAAGGGCACATCTGAATGCAGCCTTAGTCAGTCAACCTCTGTATGATGTCCTTGGGTCAAAATAAAATTCAGATTTATGTATAATAACTCACATCTGCTATTGTAAAACACACTGGTCCTGAGTAGGAGTTGGAAAATGCTGGTATGTAGTGGAATGGTGTACTAGAATGTCTCTGAAATTGTTATTTTATTCCCGAAATCTCAGCTTTTGTTTAAAAAGGCAAGTTCCTAGCCTGCTGGGAAAACCTCAAATATATGAACTGAGTGTGACTGACAATATAATTGTGATGTCTACTGTAGCTAAAGCTTGAGTCTCTTCCAATCAACGGGAGTCTTGCATTGATTTCAGGGGACTCTCTGGTCTATACTATGTGGCTGAAGCCCTAATTACTTAGATACCAAGATAATGAATTATGAATTGTGAATTAACAAACTGTGAATAAATTACAAGTTGTGATTTAACAGATTGCAAATTCCCAGATTCTGAATTCCAATTTACAAATGATCAAGAAAAGCTTCACTGCCCCTTTATGGGAACTTAACATGGAAACCTGGGGGTCCAAAAGGGACCTTAAGCAGTTCTGAGAGCTGAAACCTTCTGTCCTACAATCAGATCAGTTGCCCTGCAGGTGTTAGTTAAGTATCGGATTAAAGTTTCTCTTTTTCCTATCCAAGATGGTTCCCGCCTCAGTTTAGTCTCCAAGTAGGGCCTTTTGGCCTTTTGGGAGGAGGCAATTGAATTAGAGATTCACAGATTAGGTTTCTCCAAGGAATGTTTAAGGAGAAGGGAGGGAACTATGGCGCTTATTGATAGGAGATTTGATGATCAAGCACTCCAGATAGAAAACGGTCGGCTTGCAGATCAAAGGGCTGTTCCTAAATATTTTTCCCCAGTCTTCCCAAACGTTAGTTCTAGCTATTTATTTACCTGGTCAAACCCCAGGGCAAGAGTGGTGTTTACTAAGTTTAGATGTGAGGCCTTTTCCCTAACACTCCTCGAGGGACAGTACCTTGGGATCTCAAGGGAAAACCGCTGCTGCATTTTCTGTAACCTTCAGGAGATAGATACTGTAGCTCATATTTTGTTTCACTGTTCTGATCTTTCTGAATTAAGAAGCAAATTCTTGTGTCCTCTATTAGCAGCTACCCATGGACATCATACAAATATTCTACTTCGTGAATTTCTTAACCCTATAGACTCCGGAGTAACTAGAGCAGTTGTCTCATTTGGTTTAGCTGTATTACGGAAACGTTTAATATTTTCTAGTGTCAAATTTTAGTTACCCAGGGATTTTAATACTGGTTGTTTGGATGTGTATTATATATTATTTACAAATGGTGGATGTGTTGTTTTTATTTTATGTATTAGCATAATACTTGTGTTTATGCTTTTGTGTTCTAATGAAATAGCTATGGCTATATTGTAATAGCTGCGGCTATACACAATAAACTTACCTACTTAACATGGAAACTGATGAAAAAAATTAAAGTCAAACTTGCAGTTTGCAAACTCCAAAATTGGCTTCAGATAGTTGTTCTGACTCTAGAGAGCTGGGGGTATCTGCTCTATGGAATTCTGCTTCAGAGTTCTGTGAAATGCCGGTGTTCTGAAATAAAAGCTGTCCATTAAACACAGGATGGTTTATTGTCAACTATAAATCTGATCCTTGGATCTGACTAAGACAAAGGGAGCTACAATTATTTTGTCATAATGAACTTGATTCTCTGCTACAGCAGAGGAACACTTGGCACAGGTTTGGAATGAGTTTGTACAAGGGGGCATTAAACTGCTGCTGCACATACCAATTGTACATCTTTTTAGGTGGTGTGTGGGTCTCTGGCTTTAAGACTGCTCTCTAATTTACTAAGGGCTCATGGGTATCATTTCAGTTGAGATCAGCTTGCTACAAGGAACCTCAGTCATATAGACTATGGGTAATTTCAGACGTTATGATACCACGGTCAATCACGGTGAACCCCCTGTGGTGGCTGCGGTACCGTAACATCTGTTGGACCCAAAAGAGATTCCCGCCAGATGTTCACCCCAGTGAACCCCCGGCGGGAATCTCTTTGACCATGATTTCGGACCTCTGGCTGCCCGGAGGTCCGGAAGTGTGGTTAGCTGGACCACGGCCCGGAATCTTCAGACAGTAACGTCTGTTACTGCTACCGATTCCGGGCTGTGGCCCAGACCCCAGAATGGAATCGGGTGCAGCGGCTGGATTGTCTGCTGCGCCCGCCTGTCTCGCAGGGGGTGGGCAGCCGGGGGGGCGGGGCTCTGCAGCCGCATGTTGCACCACGTGGCCCTGCCCTGTCCCCCGATCCCTCTCTGGAATCAGCCAGCACGTCTATTGACCGGCCGGTCTGATTCCAGAAGGGGGTGAAGGATTGATCTCGCGCTGTGGCAAGCCTGCCAGCTGGCACATCTAAAATCACCCTGTTTGTTGATGCAGGTAGCCGAGGTTCTTAGTGGTTCTGAAGAACCTGAGAACCACCCTCTGCCAGAAGAATACTTCAGTGGATTGATCCACCAGATTTAGGGCTGCTTGGAATGGAAGAAAGCAGCCCCAACATACCAGAAAAACAGTGCCGATTTCAATAGCACTACTAGTTATTCTGCTAAGGTGTCCTTCCCAGCTCTAGCAGTTTAGAAAATATAACATTAAGCATTGTGATGGGTACCATTCATTTAAAAAAAAATTATACAACCTTGGATAAATAGGTAAAGAGGTTGTATTAGTACAACTTGTATTTGTGCTGAATGCTCACATAACATGCACTGTAAATATTTTTTCAGTAAGGGGTACCCGTATGCTATAGATTAGCACTGAAATTCCCAGTCTCTGCAGAGCAATATTCTGCCTACCCCAAAGGATAATTACTCTCTGATCATTTTCCTTGGTGTATACCTAGTAAATTCAGTAAATGCTTTAGCAGACTGATAATGCCTGGTATATAATGCTGTCTTCAATCTTTCTTTTCTGTCACATCTGCAAATAACATCTTCCTTTGTGAGTAAATCCTCATGTTGTTTCGGTTTAATGCATATCTTGTGAATCTATTTGGTCAACCACAAATGCAGAGAACTAGGTATTCTTTCTGGTTTAAAAGCAAAACAAAACATGGAGCACAGAAAATGTAGGCATTTATTATATGTGGAACACTGTTACTGCGTTCAATTGACATTGAGCACGCTTATTTCCATTCTCTCCAGCTTGCATTTGTCACTGAGGAAATTCAATCAACTGCCATGTCATTGTTATAATAATCTCAGGATTCTGGACACCAGTCAGGTTATGACAGTCACACAAAACAAACGTCACATTCATCTTGGACAGGTTTTGCTTTGGCGGTATGTCTTCATTTTCAGTTGATCTGTTCTGCTCTGCTGCTGGCACATTGACTTCCAATTGTTCTTCCCTGTTGTGGAGTTTGGGGCTTGCAAGAAGCACAAATAATTAGTATGGGGGCCTGGTTACATTACAATTGCTTCTTGACCTAGTAATGATGTGCTTGCAATTTGTTGTGTAGACAAGATATATCTAAACTGCAAATTCACACACACACACAAAACTCTGTTATGAAGACTTTTTTTGTTGGAGAGGTATCACACCAGCAGACCTCTGCATTTCTAAAACGGAGTCATAAAGATTAAACAAGAGAGATCTGTTTACAACTACAAGAAGTCATTTTTAGCATGGTTTCCTGTGGGAAGAAGGCTTATGAAATTATACTCTCTGTGTGTGTGTGTGTGTGTGTGATGTGTATGCCCTTGATAACTGTGGTTTCCACAGGATTATTTCACCCATGTTTGACAAAGAGGCAAAGGGCCCAAAAATAAGTAGTGCTCCAAAATTTAACAACAATAGGAACATCTGCAGAGGAGATATGGCCCCTTTGGTAGCCAAAAAAATCCATGAGCACTATCCACTTCCCCCTAAATAACTTTGGGTTTCTCACACCAGTGTAAACCAAACTTGATGAGGGGCAGATGAACCAAAGACAAGTAGGGCCTCAAAATGTCATAGCATTCGGTTTTCTGAAACCATTCTGAGAATGGGAATAAAACTGACATCAGTTTGACATCCATCACATCTTTTGTAACTTATAAATAAATTCACGCGTGAAAGAGTATCTTTCTATAATTCAAATAGTAATAAAACATTCAGTATAAAACATCAGTCAAAAATAAAGTACCAATCCATAGGAGAGCAGGCTTCAATAGTTTGGGGGGTGTTTGTTGCATGGAATCTCTTATAAGTTTATTTAGGGATTAGCTTATGCCGTAGCCACTCCAAGATTAAAGCACATACATATATTGTACATAAGAGATAAAACAAAATAGTAAATAAATCATTAAATCACTGGGATTAGAGTACAGACATAAAAAACCTTAATCCCTAAACTGGGGCAACCAAAATTTTTTTTGTCCATGAACTGCCATTCCTAGGACCAAGGAGCCAACACAAAAGATCAGGAGTGCAAAGGCCTTACCCTTCTCGGGGCTTGCGCTGGCAACGCTTTACCCCTGAAGCACTCAAGACCCAATATATAAATGCCTAGCCCTTCTCAGGGCGTGGGTGGGCAACCCTTGACCCCTGAACTGCAATCACATAACATGGAACTCAAAGTTCAACTAGACACCTACTCCAATATATATCAGACAAAATAAACATTCATACAAACAGCAATACATAAATCCCTCTGTTCCTGGCCTCAGAGCTGTCTACACAAGATTATCAAGACATCTATGACAGCCCCTGATCACAAAGCCGCCTTTTATTAATACTGTTCTTAAGGAATTTGGCCACCGCTTTAGATGTATTTGGTAGCTTATCATCCAGTAATGAAGATAAGCAAGGCTCATTTGCTCTTCCAAAAGAGGTACAGGTTAGAGCATATATCCATTGCTTCCATGCACTCTCGTACAATTTACATTCCTGACTCAATTTAATTACTATTGCAAATACATATACGCTTCTCCGAGGGCACCCCCTCAAAGCGCCCTGTCAGTAGAGCCGAAGGTAGGGCATTTAACCTGGCACATG
>QEPC01011191.1:2204043-2217506 GCA_003113815.1 Sphenodon punctatus
GGAGTCATAAAGATTAAACAAGAGAGATCTGTTTACAACTACAAGAAGTCATTTTTAGCATGGTTTCCTGTGGGAAGAAGGCTTATGAAATTATACTCTGTGTGTGTGTGTGTGTGTGTGTGTGTGATCACTGATGTGAATGCCCTTGATAACTGTGGTTTCCACAGGATTATTTCACCCATGTTTGACAAAGAGGCAAAGGGCCCAAAAATAAGTAGTGCTCCAAAATTTAACAACAATAGGAACATCTGCAGAGGAGATATGGCCCCTTTGGTAGCCAAAAAAATCCATGAGCACTATCCACTTCCCCCTAAATAACTTTGGGTTTCTCACACCAGTGTAAACCAAACTTGATGAGGGGCAGATGAACCAAAGACAAGTAGGGCCTCAAAATGTCATAGCATTCGGTTTTCTGAAACCATTCTGAGAATGGGAATAAAACTGACATCAGTTTGACATCCATCACATCTTTTGTAACTTATAAATAAATTCACGCGTGAAAGAGTATCTTTCTATAATTCAAATAGTAATAAAACATTCAGTATAAAACATCAGTCAAACATAAAGTACCAATCCATAGGAGAGCAGGCTTCAATAGTTTGGGGGGTGTTTGTTGCATGGAATCTCTTATAAGTTTACTTAGGGATTAGCTTATGCCGTAGCCACTCCAAGATTAAAGCACATACATATATTGTACATAAGAGATAAAACAAAATAGTAAATAAATCATTAAATCACTGGGATTAGAGTACAGACATAAAAAACCTTAATCCCTAAACTGGGGCAACCAAAATTTTTTTTGTCCATGAACTGCCATTCCTAGGACCAAGGAGCCAACACAAAAGATCAGGAGTGCAAAGGCCTTACCCTTCTCGGGGCTTGCGCTGGCAACGCTTTACCCCTGAAGCACTCAAGACCCAATATATAAATGCCTAGCCCTTCTCAGGGCGTGGGTGGGCAACCCTTGACCCCTGAACTGCAATCACATAACATGGAACTCAGAGTTCAACTAGACACCTACTCCAATATATATCAGACAAAATAAACATTCATACAAACAGCAATACATAAATCCCTCTGTTCCTGGCCTCAGAGCTGTCTACACAAGATTATCAAGACATCTATGGCAGCCCCTGATCACAAAGCCGCCTTTTATTAATACTGTTCTTAAGGAATTTGGCCACCGCTTTAGATGTATTTGGTAGCTTATCATCCAGTAATGAAGATAAGCAAGGCTCATTTGCTCTTCCAAAAGAGGTACAGGTTAGAGCATATATCCATTGCTTCCATGCACTCTTGTACAATTTACATTCCTGACTCAATTTCATTACTATTGCAAATACATATACGCTTCTCCGAGGGCACCCCCTCAAAGCACCCTGTCAGTAGAGCCGAAGGTAGGGCATTTAACCTGGCACATGTCAACACTATCCTTTCATCCCTATCATTCAGATTTTCCAGATAAGGCATAGGTCTAGGAAGTTGATTCGCTATTCGTACGTAGTGCTCTGATCTAATCCCCGTTATATCCAGTTGGCGCTCAACATCCAATATCTTTTGTCTCAGCAGACCCCTAGCTGCCTTATATCCCAGAGGGAGGATACCATCCAGAGAAAATCCCAACCTACAAACCTTCCACTCCACTTTGGTTCTCCATAAGTTTACACCCTTCTCTGAAAAGGCTACTTGTACCAGAACAGGGGTTATCTGAAAGAGGCATTTAAGCCAGTAAGAGATTATTCCAATTGTCAATCTGGTAGTGGAATCCCTTATATGAAACATTTCTTCATTGTGTTTCTAAGATCTGGCCTTTTCTTTCCATCTAACCCGCTGTCAACGAAAACTCTTCTCCAAAACCTCATCATCTCCTGCCTTAACTGCTGGAGCCTCTTCCTGCTCTCTAGATAGATGCCTATATTGCTCCCTGTAGTCCATTTTCACAGTTGCTGAGATTGCCTTCCTTGTACATCATTCTGAGTGTGTCAAGCACTCTCCATTTTTGAATCCCTACCCTCAGGGTGACAGCAAACATGCAGCCGGCATGCTGGCTACACACTCGGAGGGTGGGGGGAGGAGGGCTGTGGCCCTGGTGGGGTCAGATCGGGACACAGAACGGACATGCACCCAACCAAGTCAACTGGTGAGCACTCCCCCTCCATCAGTAGGGTGGGGGAACAGAACAAAGGCATGGTTGGGTGTTCATGTCCTGGTGCGCCCCCAGAACCCCCACCCCCTGCCATGACAGGCCACCATGGCGGCCCCCAATTCCCAGAGGGGATGGGGNCACACCAGTGTAAACCAAACTTGATGAGGGGCAGATGAACCAAAGACAAGTAGGGCCTCAAAATGTCATAGCATTCGGTTTTCTGAAACCATTCTGAGAATGGGAATAAAACTGACATCAGTTTGACATCCATCACATCTTTTGTAACTTATAAATAAATTCACGCGTGAAAGAGTATCTTTCTATAATTCAAATAGTAATAAAACATTCAGTATAAAACATCAGTCAAACATAAAGTACCAATCCATAGGAGAGCAGGCTTCAATAGTTTGGGGGGTGTTTGTTGCATGGAATCTCTTATAAGTTTACTTAGGGATTAGCTTATGCCGTAGCCACTCCAAGATTAAAGCACATACATATATTGTACATAAGAGATAAAACAAAATAGTAAATAAATCATTAAATCACTGGGATTAGAGTACAGACATAAAAAACCTTAATCCCTAAACTGGGGCAACCAAAATTTTTTTTGTCCATGAACTGCCATTCCTAGGACCAAGGAGCCAACACAAAAGATCAGGAGTGCAAAGGCCTTACCCTTCTCGGGGCTTGCGCTGGCAACGCTTTACCCCTGAAGCACTCAAGACCCAATATATAAATGCCTAGCCCTTCTCAGGGCGTGGGTGGGCAACCCTTGACCCCTGAACTGCAATCACATAACATGGAACTCAGAGTTCAACTAGACACCTACTCCAATATATATCAGACAAAATAAACATTCATACAAACAGCAATACATAAATCCCTCTGTTCCTGGCCTCAGAGCTGTCTACACAAGATTATCAAGACATCTATGACAGCCCCTGATCACAAAGCCGCCTTTTATTAATACTGTTCTTAAGGAATTTGGCCACCGCTTTAGATGTATTTGGTAGCTTATCATCCAGTAATGAAGATAAGCAAGGCTCATTTGCTCTTCCAAAAGAGGTACAGGTTAGAGCATATATCCATTGCTTCCATGCACTCTCGTACAATTTACATTCCTGACTCAATTTAATTACTATTGCAAATACATATACGCTTCTCCGAGGGCACCCCCTCAAAGCGCCCTGTCAGTAGAGCCGAAGGTAGGGCATTTAACCTGGCACATGCCAACATTATCCTTTCATCCCTATCATTCAGATTTTCCAGATAAGGCATAGGTCTAGGAAGTTGATTCGCTATTCGTACGTAGTGCTCTGATCTAATCCCCGTTATATCCAGTTGGCGCTCAACATCCAATATCTTTTGTCTCAGCAGACCCCTAGCTGCCTTATATCCCAGAGGGAGGATACCCTCCAGAGAAAATCCCAACCTACAAACCTTCCACTCCACTTTGGTTCTCCATAAGTTTACACCCTTCTCTGAAAAGGCTACTTGTACCAGAACAGGGGTCATCTGAAAGAGGCATTTAAGCCAGTAAGAGATTATTCCAATTGTCAATCTGGTAGTGGAATCCCTTATATGAAACATTTCTTCATTGTGTTTCTAAGATCTGGCCTTTTCTTTCCATCTAACCCGCTGTCAACGAAAACTCTTCTCCAAAACCTCATCATCTCCTGCCTTAACTGCTGGAGCCTCTTCCTGCTCTCTAGATAGATGCCTATATTGCTCCCTGTAGTCCATTTTCACAGTTGCTGAGATTGCCTTCCTTGTACATCATTCTGAGTGTGTCAAGCACTCTCCATTTTTGAATCCCTACCCTCAGGGTGACAGCAAACATGCAGCCGGCATGCTGGCTACACACTCGGAGGGTGGGGGGAGGAGGGCTGTGGCCCTGGTGGGGTCAGATCGGGACACAGAACGGACATGCACCCAACCAAGTCAACTGGTGAGCACTCCCCCTCCATCAGTAGGGTGGGGGAACAGAACAAAGGCATGGTTGGGTGTTCATGTCCTGGTGCGCCCCCAGAACCCCCACCCCCTGCCATGACAGGCCACCATGGCGGCCCCCAATTCCCAGAGGGGATGGGGTCGCAAATAGATGCGCTGGTCCACTATGGCCTGTGTTGGCCCACCTGGGCGGTTCTTGACCTAGGCTGTGGACCTGGGATCATCCAGGGGACCAATTCCAGGACAGCCACCTACCCAGGGCAGGGCAGCAGTGGGCCCACAGCTGCTGGTGAAATAGACATCCTGGTGAGTCTCCAGCCCAGGCGGGCCATATCGGTCCACTTTTGCATCTATTATCACCTATATTAATTCAGGATTCCAGTCACCTGCACAAAGATCCATGACAATTTTATTACCTTGTATCTGCCATGTTTAATAAAACGCACACTGCATGTTCAATAAACAAAAGAAAAGGAGATTTTCCCAAATACCAGACACTCTGAGGACTTCAGTAAACCCTGTACAGCTGCTGTGGAATTGGAGAGAACTAGGAACTGTCTGTAATTTAAGCATTAGAAATGAAACTATTCCTCTGGGGCAAAGAAGGAATCAAAGCAACAGAACCCTTCCTCTTCATGTGCCAAGGGACAGATTTATTTATTTATATTTACATTTATATCCTGCCCCTTTCCATCAATACATTTTAAAACCATAAAACCAATAAAAATATAAACAGAGGGAGAACCTAAAACCAACATAAATAAGGGTAAAACAGTCAGACTAAAAAAAAAACCTACCCTCCCCCCCTACCCACTCCCTTCCCTAAAGGCCTGGGTGAACAGCCAGGTTTTACAGGTCCGGTGGAAGGCCAGCAGACTAGGGGTCAGGTGAGCTTCCTCTGGAAGGGAGTTCCACAGCTGTGGTGCGGCCACCGAGAATGCCCTCTCCATTGTGGCCCGGCAGACTGCAAGGATCGCACTAGGGCCCGAGGAGTAAGGCAGTCTCTCAGATAGGAAGGGCCCAAGCTGTGTAGGGCTTTAAAGCTTAAAACCAGCACCTTGAATTGGGCTCGGAACGCTATAGGCAACCAGTGCAGAGCTCAGAGCACTGGTATAATGTGCTCCATATGTCCTTGTCAGAAAATGGGCCGCCACGTTCTGCACCAGTTGCAGCTTCTGAACCATCACCAGGGGCAGCCCCACGTAGAATGCATTGCAGTAGTCCAGCTTCGAGGTGATGAATGCATGGATGAGGGTGGCCAGGTTGGAGTTTGAAACATATGGCTGGAGCCTCCGCACAAGATGTAGCTGGCAAAAGGCTCCCTTCACCACTGCCTCCACCTGTCAATCCAGCTGAAGGCTGGGGTCCAACAGAACTCCCAAGCTAAGAACCTGGGGGGCCAGCTGGGGGCAGACCCCCTCAACGAGGGGGGCCATCACCCTTGCCGCCCGACCCACCAACATCACCTCTCACTTATCAGGATTCAGCCTCAGTCTGCTCCGCTTCATCCAGTCAGCCACTGCCTCCAGGCAATGGGAAAGCACCGAGACTGCAGGGCCTGAATCAGTTGTAATGCTCAGAATTACGGCAGTGTCCAGGAGTGCTTTTCACCAACTCTTATCTAGTGAGAGGTCTGTAACCCTTTCTATCAGATTCAGATTTGGTCACTGTCATCCATGCCTTTGTAACCTCGAGGCTAGACTACTGAGGTGTGTTCTATATGGGGCTGCCTTCAATAACTGTTTGGAAGCTGGAGTTGGCGTGGAACTCAGCTGCCCATCCTCTGCCAGGAGTGGGCCATCAGGAGCACTTTACACCTGTGCTTCAGAGTAGCCCTGGGCTCTCAATAACTTTCTTTCTGGGCTCAATTCAAGGTGCTGGTTTTGATCTACAAAAGCCCTAAATAGCTTGGGGCCCACATATCTAAAAAAACACCTCCACCCTCATGTCTCAGCATGTCCTCTGAGATCCTCCAGGAGGGAGCACCCACCAGGTCCATACAGTGAGGGTGCTCAGAGAGGCATTCTTGGTGACTGCCCCACTATTGTGGAACTCCCTCTCCCTAGAGGTTTGTCAGAACCTGAGCCTGCTCATCTTCCAGAGGAAATGTAAGACATTTACAGACCAGGCATTTGGTAAGCAGGGATAGGGCTTGGGGAGGTTTGGGATTTGAATTATTTATGTTTGTGTGTGTTGTAACCTTCCCTGAACCCTCGGGATAGGGTGGGATAATTAACTGAAATAAATAAATAATAGAACAGAACCTTTGTTAAAGTTTTCAGTGAAAGTTCTTAAATCATTGAAACCCTTTCCCTGTCTTTATTCTAAATTTATTATTTATTTATTTAAAACTTATATCCTGCCCCCTCCTGCCCAAAGGCAACTTGGGGAGGCGAACAACACACACACACACACACACANGGGAGGAGGGCTGTGGCCCTGGTGGGGTCAGATCGGGACACAGAACGGACATGCACCCAACCAAGTCAACTGGTGAGCACTCCCCCTCCATCAGTAGGGTGGGGGAACAGAACAAAGGCATGGTTGGGTGTTCATGTCCTGGTGCGCCCCCAGAACCCCCACCCCCTGCCATGACAGGCCACCATGGCGGCCCCCAATTCCCAGAGGGGATGGGGTCGCAAATAGATGCGCTGGTCCACTATGGCCTGTGTTGGCCCACCTGGGCGGTTCTTGACCTAGGCTGTGGACCTGGGATCATCCAGGGGACCAATTCCAGGACAGCCACCTACCCAGGGCAGGGCAGCAGTGGGCCCACAGCTGCTGGTGAAATAGACATCCTGGTGAGTCTCCAGCCCAGGCGGGCCATATCGGTCCACTTTTGCATCTATTATCACCTATATTAATTCAGGATTCCAGTCACCTGCACAAAGATCCATGACAATTTTATTACCTTGTATCTGCCATGTTTAATAAAACGCACACTGCATGTTCAATAAACAAAAGAAAAGGAGATTTTCCCAAATACCAGACACTCTGAGGACTTCAGTAAACCCTGTACAGCTGCTGTGGAATTGGAGAGAACTAGGAACTGTCTGTAATTTAAGCATTAGAAATGAAACTATTCCTCTGGGGCAAAGAAGGAATCAAAGCAACAGAACCCTTCCTCTTCATGTGCCAAGGGACAGATTTATTTATTTATATTTACATTTATATCCTGCCCCTTTCCATCAATACATTTTAAAACCATAAAACCAATAAAAATATAAACAGAGGGAGAACCTAAAACCAACATAAATAAGGGTAAAACAGTCAGACTAAAAAAAAAACCTACCCTCCCCCCCTACCCACTCCCTTCCCTAAAGGCCTGGGTGAACAGCCAGGTTTTACAGGTCCGGTGGAAGGCCAGCAGACTAGGGGTCAGGTGAGCTTCCTCTGGAAGGGAGTTCCACAGCTGTGGTGCGGCCACCGAGAATGCCCTCTCCATTGTGGCCCGGCAGACTGCAAGGATCGCACTAGGGCCCGAGGAGTAAGGCAGTCTCTCAGATAGGAAGGGCCCAAGCTGTGTAGGGCTTTAAAGCTTAAAACCAGCACCTTGAATTGGGCTCGGAACGCTATAGGCAACCAGTGCAGAGCTCAGAGCACTGGTATAATGTGCTCCATATGTCCTTGTCAGAAAATGGGCCGCCACGTTCTGCACCAGTTGCAGCTTCTGAACCGTCACCAGGGGCAGCCCCACGTAGAATGCATTGCAGTAGTCCAGCTTCGAGGTGATGAATGCATGGATGAGGGTGGCCAGGTTGGAGTTTGAAACATATGTCTGGAGCCTCCGCACAAGATGTAGCTGGCAAAAGGCTCCCTTCACCACTGCCTCCACCTGTCAATCCAGCTGAAGGCTGGGGTCCAACAGAACTCCCAAGCTAAGAACCTGGGGGGCCAGCAGGGGGCAGACCCCCTCAACGAGGGGGGCCATCACCCTTGCCGCCCGACCCACCAACATCACCTCTCACTTATCAGGATTCAGCCTCAGTCTGCTCCGCTTCATCCAGTCAGCCACTGCCTCCAGGCAATGGGAAAGCACCGAGACTGCAGGGCCTGAATCAGTTGTAATGCTCAGAATTACGGCAGTGTCCAGGAGTGCTTTTCACCAACTCTTATCTAGTGAGAGGTCTGTAACCCTTTCTATCAGATTCAGATTTGGTCACTGTCATCCATGCCTTTGTAACCTCGAGGCTAGACTACTGAGGTGTGTTCTATATGGGGCTGCCTTCAATAACTGTTTGGAAGCTGGAGTTGGCGTGGAACTCAGCTGCCCATCCTCTGCCAGGAGTGGGCCATCAGGAGCACTTTACACCTGTGCTTCAGAGTAGCCCTGGGCTCTCAATAACTTTCTTTCTGGGCTCAATTCAAGGTGCTGGTTTTGATCTACAAAAGCCCTAAATAGCTTGGGGCCCACATATCTAAAAAAACACCTCCACCCTCATGTCTCAGCATGTCCTCTGATATCCTCCAGGAGGGAGCACCCATCAGGTCCATACAGTGAGGGTGCTCAGAGAGGCATTCTTGGTGACTGCCCCACTATTGTGGAACTCCCTCTCCCTAGAGGTTTGTCAGAACCTGAGCCTGCTCATCTTCCAGAGGAAATGTAAGACATTTACAGACCAGGCATTTGGTAAGCAGGGATAGGGCTTGGGGAGGTTTGGGATTTGAATTATTTATGTTTGTGTGTGTTGTAACCTTCCCTGAACCCTCGGGATAGGGTGGGATAATTAACTGAAATAAATAAATAATAGAACAGAACCTTTGTTAAAGTTTTCAGTGAAAGTTCTTAAATCATTGAAACCCTTTCCCTGTCTTTATTCTAAATTTATTATTTATTTATTTAAAACTTATATCCTGCCCCCTCCTGCCCAAAGGCAACTTGGGGAGGCGAACAACACACACACACACACACACAAATTCAACAATAAAACATTTTAAAATAAATCTACAAATTTTAAAACAAATCATAAAAACTCACCCTCCCTCCCAACACCCCCCCCTCCAACAGACACACCCCTCGCCAAAGGTCTGGCGGAACAGCCAGGTCCTACACAAACGGTGAAACAACAGGAGGGTGGTGGTCAACCGAGCCTCCTCCGGGAGTGAACTCCACAGCACAGGGGCATCAGCATAAATGCATCAGCCCTTCAGTTCCTACCTGTAGTAACCTACCCTTCACTTGTTGACACTAAACACATACTCACTGTCAAAGGTGTCATTTTTCCGTTGGCCAAGCATCTCTTGTAACAACAAAGGGATAGTATTTTTTTAAAACAGCACTTTATGGAATTAGGGACTATAAAGTCTGAATCACCATTTTGTATCAGTTACATGGTGAATCTATATTGATTTCCCCCCTCTGTCCTGGCTGAAGTTTGAATTTCTTAACTAGAAAGAAGTGAATGACATGTTTTTGGTGACTTAAAAACAAATTCACTTTGGCAGTGCTTGCCCCCTTTCCATGTTTACTTGCCATGGACATTGGAGTGATTGAGTTTTACCTGCATGAACGCCTGTGGAAAGCAAATTTAGGCTTGCATGCTTGAATACTACCAGATAGCAGAAGTGCCAGGTTGTGATGACAAAGCTATGCTGGTGCCTTGGGCCTGTACTTACCTAATGAGGGACAAAATTCTTCATCCACTGCTTCAGGGACCATTTCTCTTCATTGTATTCGTGCAATTAGATTATTTATAAGGGACATTGCTTAACACAGCAGGGGCCAGGGCTTCCAAAAAAAACCCTCTCAGGAACTCTGGCACAGGGTGATTAACTGAGGATCTGACCATGCTGCAGGTAGGCAGAGCTATGGAAACATGTCCAATTATTTTGAGATAATGGGTATCTTTAGACACAACATCAATGGATGTCAGAATGTGTGTTTTGACCTTGATATGAATACAGGTTTGGCCCTGCATTCACCATGTGGCACTGCCTAGACACACAGACCATCTTGGGGCAAATCAGTGTTTTGCTCGCCACCCAATCTCAGCACGCAAGTGCTGCCACCTTGTTCCTTGTGATGTACCTGCTAACACGCCATGAGATATCATTGGAGACAACACTGGCCAATGGCCATGGGTTCAGCTGAAACACGCAAATTGTCCTTGTGATGCAGTGGGGTTCACATCACATGTTCAATGGGTGGCCAAATTGGTGCTGGGATTGTTATGGTGCTTACACACAGTGACCAAACAAGCGCTTAGGGGTTTTGACACCCAATCTTTGTTACGTCTAAAGACGCCCAATGTGACAAAAGAAATTTAAATTCTGCTTCTGAACCAGTGGTTCTCAAAATGGGGGTGGGGAAGGGGCTCCAAGGGAAGTCTCTTGTCAAACCTCTAACTTCACTTTGGCTTAACCTGTGAGAAGTTTCCAAAGGGGTAGCAGCCCTGTCCACTTTTGTAACATGAATTCTGATTGGTGGTGCAGCCACCAACTAAAATTCGTGTTTCAGATGAAGAGTGGTTTTAGACAAGCACATACCCACCCACATCCCAGTCCCTATACCTGTTGCAGGGCACAGCAGTCCTGCAACATGTAAAGTGGGTGGGGTGGTGCTTGGGGCTTATGGTAGAAGCAACTACAGAGGTGCTGAAGGGTGAGGGAATGAAGGAGTAAGGGGAGAAAGAAGCCACAAGAAGGAAAGAGAAAGGGAAGGAAGGGCAGCATGGCAAAGGGTAGAATGAGAGACAGGGCAAACCAGAATGTAGTGGTAGGACAGGGGTGGAGAATCTTTTCCTTTCATGGGGGCCACTTTGAAAATTAATACAAGCTCAGAGGGCCGCATAGACGTTGGGGCTCAGGAAGAGGTGGGTGCAGATCATGGATCTGTGCCATGGATCTGTTCCTTATCCTTGACTGCATGCCCTCATCTCTACTCCCTTACCTTTTATTTATTATGAGCAAACATTTATATAGTGCCAGCAATGTACCTGGCGCTTTACAAAGTAATTGAATAGACACGGTCCCTGCCCTAAGGCTTACAATCTGAGAGACCCGGGGGTGGGGGGGGCGACAAAGGAAGGGGGACAGAGGGAGAGACAAGGAGTGTAACATTCACGAGGATGCAAGGTCCCAGGTGCACGCGCTTGGCTTGGTTACATCAAGAATGATGGCTGATTGGTCCATGTGGTGAGGATATGAGTACATAGACCTGAGCTTAGTTTGTCAGTGCTTGGGGAAAGGAACCAGATCTAGGAATTGGAAAGGGGCCACATTAAAACTAACCATGGGCCACATTTGGCCCCCAGGCCTGAAGTCCCCACCTCAAGTATCACAGATAAGATGAAAGTGAGTTCAGCCTAAAAAAAAACTGAGAACCACAGATCAAGAAAATAGGCCTTCCAGTAACATAACTCTTCTGTGTCTCATCTCTCTGGGGAAGCCTGTTGGGCCCAGAAAGCTTTTTTTTTTTTAAAAAAATAGAACTTATTTCAATCCTACTTGTGCAATCCAAAATCTTAGTGATTTCCTCAAGCCTTTTCTCTGATAAGAAAAGTTACACACATCCAAATAGGAAACTGTGTGGCTTTTGTGATCCTTTCTAACTAACACAGTTCGTGTTTTGGAGTTAGGAAAGAAACCAGCTCACCTTGCAACAAACAATGGAATTCCCACCCATTAAAGTGAATGGGGGTTCACTAACTTCATTGAGAACAGAATTACACCCAGAGTTAGTAAATTTGAATTACAGATAAATGTGACGAAATCACAGTCTGTATACAGACACTCCATGAGCAGAAACAAAGAAGATAAATTCGGTAAGTAAAATTATTTGCTGAGAATTCTTTACTGAGGCTGTTTTTAAATGATACATTTATTAAGGGTTTTTATGTTGTTCTGTAGGTGATTGTCTAGATAGTTGGAATGTTAAAAATTGTGACATTCCTGGCTTGTTTCCAGGTTTTAGAATGTTTTTGTAAAACACCCTTTTCAAGGTTTTATCGGAATGTTTTGAATAAAGAATGTTATACAACAGTCATTTTAACCATCTGCAGAGGTAGAACATTCTAATCCTTTAGACATCCGGGATGTCTAATCCTAATCCTTTAGAGATCCATAATACTCTAATGGAATGTCACAACTGTGGTCATCTAGCCACAGAAACGGGACTGATTATGATGATGATGTCGTTCTGACAAGTCAGGTAAGAACAAGTTTGGAATGGTATAGCATGGTCATTTAAAAACAGCCTCAGTCCTAATATTAAGAGCTCTCAATATGTGGTGGCCAATAAGCAGGTATATTTTTTTTGCTGGTGTAGAATTCTGGGAGCGGGCATCAATCTTCACACATTACAATATCCATTGCTGCCTTTTTGAGTGTAATTTATTCAATAAGATGCTTTTAAAGGATGCTAAAGGGTTTCTTGATTTTCATTTGTCTTTGTCTGAGTCTGTGAAGTAAGTTTACCATATTGCCCATTCCATGCTAATTTCACAATATATTCATGTATTCTGTTCAGATGGGGAATCTGTGAAGGATGATCAGACGCTGCAGTTAAAAAAAAAAACCCCAGAGATAAACAAATCTGCAGAAGGTAATTGAATGAAATAATTTTACATTACAGTCATGGAAAGATGAGAAATATTAAATGTACATGCAAGTGAGATTAATCGGCGTTTAGTTTTTAACCATTTTAAATGTGTGTCAAAAGAGAACAGTTCTGAGCCTGGGAAACTGATCTCAGTTCTGTTCTCTTCTCCATCACTGATTCAGTGTGTGGCATTTAACATCTCCGTACTCATGTTTTGGGGGAGTCAAGCGGCCAAGTTTCAATCCACTTTCTGACCCTGTTTTGATCCAGGTTTTTACTCAGCTTCTGACACTGCTTTGCTATGTAACCTTGGAAAAGTCATTCAGCCTTCATTAAGAGTGCCAATGTCACCTAGTGGATGACCTCAGAGACCTGGGTTCAAATCCTAGTTTAGCCATAAACTCATTGGATGGTTACGACAGAACAGAGGCCTGTAGGGCTATTAGTCCTTCAAGAGAGCTAGCACCTGCATGGAGGTTGTCCTGTATCCTGTATATAGGCATATATGTTTGACCATCTGTGTTTCAATATATTGGAATTCAGAATTAGTCTCTCTGTATGATGACTTCTTAAAAGAACTGTCCTATAGTGACCTTTCTACTGAACTCTTGATGAGATACTGGAAAATCAGCCTGTATACTGGAATAGACGATATAATCAAGTCTGTCTCTTAATGGAATTAACAGTTTCTGTTGATTAGAGTCAAGATACGTGACTCCCTGGCAGGGCAGGAAAAGGCCTTGTTTGTTTGGAGTTTACTCATTGTTAATCCTATTTTATGATAGCAACCTGTTTAGTATGTATCAACAAGCTTCTTACTATGTATTT
>QEPC01011191.1:2243484-2262629 GCA_003113815.1 Sphenodon punctatus
GGGGGGGGGGGGGGGGGGGGGGGGGGGGGGGGGGGGGGGGGGGGGGGGGGGGGGGGGGACACGGCACTGTGACTTACCAGAGGCTGGTTGCCTCCCCTCGACTCGGTTGGACCTGGGGTCCCTTGTTGGCCGGTGGATGCGGCATTGCTCCAGGGACTCTGGACTTGCGGGTGCAGGGAGGGAGCGCAGCACTGCCTCCCTGCACCTGCAAACCCAGTCCCTGTGGCATGTCTGGGGGCAGTTGTGTTTTTTTAATTGCCCGCACCGCATCCTGACCCCACCAGGGAGGGCACTGCAGCGGTGCTTTCCCTCCCCGGGGTCAGCACGCAGCGCAGGCAATTTTTTTTTTTAAAAGTTCCCTTGCTGCCGGCCACTCCTCCCTGCCGCAGCCTCTAGGCCTGCTGGAGCAGCAGATTGGGGGAGGAGGGGAGAGAGGCAGGCGGCAAGGGTGGTAGGGAGGGCCAGGCGGAGGCATCATGGTCCCGCGGCAAGGGGCCCCCCCCCGCCGCCGCGTGGAGTGGGGGGACTGCTCCCAGAGCAGTCCTGGGTGCAGTGTCCTGACTCTGTGCATCTGGGGCCCCCTCGCTGCGGGGCCATGATGCCTCCGGCCGGCCCTGAACCCCCACAGGCATGGGCCCAGGCGCAACTGAGCCCCCCCACGCTACGGTGGCTACGCCACTGGGAAGCACGTCACTTCCGGCAGCGTGGGGAGCATTGTAAACACTCCCTGTGCGGCTTTTCTTTCAACGTGGGACTCAGGAGACGCTTTTTAGTGCCTCGTATAAAAGCGGCCTGAGACCAACATCTGCAGGAGAGTGTGTGCGTGTGTGTGTGCATGTGCACATCTTAGGTTTGAGTAGCATTTGAAGCTTAGTAGTCACTTAAATAGGGTGATGATTACAGGTCTGATGACTAGATGTTTGGGGAAAACACTATTAGTTTATACTGTTTGTTGTATTTAAAGGAAAAACAGCAAGTATTTATTGTATATATTTAATTTTTATTTATTTATTTAAATTTTTATCCTGCCCTTCCCTCAAAAAGGCTCAGGGTGGCTGAGTATAAGGGTAAACATCAGATTCCCGCCGTGAGTCACAGAACCAAAATCTTTATTTAGTCCATTGTTTTTGGTAGGAAGTAGAGTTGTGAATTTTATTTCCTAGGCCCATGCTTTTAAGGTGTTGGATAGGTTCTCTTCAGGACAAGGACTGAGAGATCAGAAAATGGCTGCCTGAAAGAACTGAACATCCATGAGTGATTGGATGTCCTTATCCGTAACATTTTTTTCTGTGCAAGCTCATTCTCAATTGCAAGGATTGTTTGATTTCGCCTACATAATTTCCATTTGGGCATTGAATGAGGTGCAATATATTTTGAGATTGGCATGTGTAGGTTGTACCGGTTGTCCTGGCAGGGTCATGTTCCTATTTGGCAGGTGTGTCCTGGTTTGAAGGGAGTTTGCTCCTGATAATCACTTTTGAGAGGATGGGGGTTATTTGAAGGACTGCAGAGAAATGTGATGGCTTCTCCTCAGCTCACTCCTGGCCCAGGGTCTACACCTCATTTTTCCCCTTGAAGCCACACCAGACTCACCATTCTTCCAGTTAACAGCTTTATTCTGCAGTGCTTTTGACTCCCCTAGGCTGCTCACCACCGGAATCCCATGTGTTTACATCTTCATCCACACTATACAGAATCATCCTAGCAATAACAGAGAGATGGTTATATTTGTCACATATGGTGGCTAGGCGTTACCATTGGGAGAGACACTGCCTACTTACATCATCACCCCTGAGGAGTGGAGTTCATCCAGATGGACTGACTACCCCTGGAATACTTGATGGGCCAAGCAGCCATAAAGAGTCTCCCAGGGGAGATTACAGTAGATCACTAGTAGAAGGAAGGCAGTTCTTCCTGTGGTCTTGGCAATGGAGAGGAGGCAATTAAAAGGTAGACCTCAGTCTCCTAAGTCGTCTTCTGATTTTCTTTCAAGATCAAATATGTTCATTCCACTATCACAGAAGGAGGTTGTTAGCACTCACCCTTCCTTCCCTTCCCTTCTTCCATGGCTGCCCCACTTGGTTTGCTGCTGCTTTAGGATTCTAGTCCTCCACCATTTAACTCAATGGGAGTTTTGCTATTGACTTCAATTGGTGGGGAAGATTACACCCCAAGTCTTCCTACAAGATAGGTTGATCTTTGGATGGTAATTCAGGAGATGGACCTGAAAGGATGGAACTGAAGGACCTCATTTACCTGAGCGATCACTGGCCAAGCAGCTTCATCTATTACTCTCTCAACCATTAAAGTACATTGGTCTTTGGCTTGCCCAACCTGGAGGAGGCTATATAACTGACCCCAAAGGCTAGGATGGAGTAGCTGTAGGCTGTTCCAGATCCATGTATGTTGGGGTCCTGTCTGTGTGAAATGATGGAGTGGGGCCCCCTCCTAACATACGAATGTTTGATGGACATACACCGACTCACCACTAGAAAAAGGAAAATGGTACTATAATTAATTTTTGATATTAACAATAGTAATAGTAAAATTTGATATAGTTGATTGTAGCATCCCCTTCAGGGGTCAGGGCTCGCTGCACTGCAGGCCCTGTTGGTCCATATGTTGTATTCCAGCTTTCTCAGAGGTCCCATGTGCTTAGGGCCCCCTCCTGAATCACCATGGGCCCTCCCTAGTCTTGGGCTCCCTGCATTTGAGGTTCTTTGGGCCCATATTTTATGCCAGTGCTTCTTACACTTGTCATTTCAAGTTTAGTCATGGGCTTCCAACATATGGAGCCCTGCAGTGTGGTTGCATGGTCTGTACTTGCCTGGATCCAACCCTGGCTGTCGGTATGGAGGAGCTTACCATATATAACCTGTACTGGCTTCTTGGGCTAACTCTTCAGCCTTAGGAATTGCTTTCCCTTTCAAAGACTGGTCTGTAATGAGAAGAGCTAGACATTTCTCTCTCCTTTCCCCACAATGAAAGCTGTGCTTAGCAGTAACACTGATAGAGTCCTTACAATCAGAGAGTTGTTGCAGCCATGGATTTGTTGGGCCTTTAGAGTTGGTTTCTGTTTAAACCTGATCCACAGTGTACCTTGACTTTAAGATGTTAAAGCCTCTGTGCTAGTATTCATGATAATATAAGCCTTCCATAGATGTCAAACCTCCATCTTGGATGTTACCTAAAAAAGAAAATGCAGACACTAATTTATTATAAATGAAACATCAAAGCGGGCTCAGCTGGAAGTGTCTGACGGTCTTTAACAAGACATAGCAATGTGCTTACACTACATATTTTCTACTGCAACCTATTGAATAGCACCTAGGCCCCTCACCACAGGTGAGGCATTTTGAATACTTTGCTAAATTTCAGTTCAAGGTGATTTAATTCAGGTCTGTGCTGCTTTACTTATATCTTCATGTACTATTTAAAAAGCAGAAAGGGACTAACAGATTATAGGAGGCTGCAAGCTTTATAAGATGACTGAGGAAACACAATGGTGAGGAGGCTACATCCCTTTCTGACTCTGATCTGGCCATCATCACCCATGCGTTCATTACCTCAAGGCTAGACTGCTGCAATGCACTCTACGTGGGGCTACTCTCAGCGACTGTTCGGAAGCTGTAGCTGGTACAGAACGCGGCTACCTGACTCCTTTTGGGGGCTGGTCTCAATGAGCACATTACACCTGTGCCCTCCAATCTGCACGGACTCCCTATAGTTTTTGGGGCACAATTCAAGTTGTTAGTTTTTATTATTTATTTATTTATTTATTTATTAAAATATTTATATCCGGCATTTTCTGCTCCCAGCAGCTTTAGGCGGCTAACAATAAAAACACAAATACAAAAATACACCCATAAAAATAAATTACAACAATATATTAAAATTCAGCTAAAACTGGGGGGAATAATCAGCCCCCACCACCCTAACCCATCCCACCCACCCACCATCCATCCATCTCCCTCACCAAATGTCTGGCAGAACCGCCAGGTCTTGCTTCTTCGTTGAAAGGAAGTGAGGTCCACAGGCAACCGGGCCTCCACTGGAAGGGAGTTCCACAGCCTAGGTGTGGCCACCGAGAACACCCTCTCCAGAGTCACCCCCCAGGATACCCGAGGGACCTCCAGGAAGGTGCCCCCAGCCGACTGCAGGGGCTGCTCCAGGGTCTGGGGAATGAGGCGGTCCTGCAGGTAGACAGGGCCCACACCGTTTAGGGCTTTATAGGTCAAAACCAACACCTTGAATCAGGCCTGGAAAATGATAGGCAGCCGGTGCAGCGAATGGCGCACCGGTGTAACGTGCTCACGGTGACCCATCCCCATAAGGAGACAGGCCACTGCATTCTGCACCAGCTGCAGCTTCCGGACCATCACCATAGGTAGCCCCATGTAGACCACGTTACAATAGTCTAATCTTGAGGTAATGAAAGAAGCATAGATGATAGTAGCCTGGTTGGAGTCTAAGATATATGGCCGAAGCTGACGCACCAGATGTAGTTGGCGGAACGTGCTCCTCTCACTGCAGTATCCACCTGGATATCCATGCAGAGCTGGGTGTCGAGGAGCACTCCCCGACTGCAAACCTGGAAAACCAATGGAGGATGAACCCCATCAATAACAGGGGACATCACACCCATTGCCTTACCCACTAGCATCACCTCTGTCCTGTCGGAATTTAACTTGAGTTGGCTCGCCCTCATCCAGTCCCCCACAGCTGGCAAGCATCAGGTAAGCACCGAGATGGCAGAGTCTGGGTCAGATGAAAACGAGAGGTAGAAGATTGTGTCATCAGCATATTGATGATACCAAACATCAAACCTTCTCACGACCTCACCCAGCAGCTGCATGTACACGTTGAACAGAAGAAGGGACAAAATAGAACCTTGTAGGACTCAACACGAGAGGTCCCGATGAGATGAAGAACAATCCCCGAGCACCACCCACGGAGTTCTTCCAGCCGGAAATGAGCGGAACTGATCAAGGACAATTCTGCCCATCCCAGCCTGGTCCCACAAGTGAGTCATGAACATTTTGTGGTCAACGGTATCAAAAACAGTTGACTGATCTAATAGAATCAGCAGGGTCAATTGACCCTGATCCAATTCTTGGGGGAGGTTGTCGACCAAAGCCACAAGTGCAGTTTCAGTACCAAAACCCGGACAAAAGTCGGACTGTGAGGGATCCAGGAAACTGATGTCAGTCAGATTCTCTTGCAACTTCCGAGCCACAACCTGTTCAATAATCAGGCCGATAACTGGTGAGAGTGATAACCATCAAGTGATGGTTGCTTGATCAGAGGCCGCACCACTGCCTCCTTGAGGCAGCTCAGCACTCTGCCCTCCTGCAGGGAGGCATTTACCACCTGCACCAGTCCTAATGTCTCCTGACTGGCCTTAACCAGCCAGGATGGACATGGATCCAGTTGCAAAAGGTGGCTCTGACAGCCCCAAGAGCATCCTCTGAATCAGAGGGCGACACCCACTGAAACTGATCCCATGAAACAAGACAAGGCAGGACTTCTCCCATTGTATAAAGCATGGCACTGAAGTTGTGGTGAACCCGGGCAATTTTATCTGTGAAATAGTCAACAAACAAGTCTCAGTGGGCATCCGATGATTCAGGTTCCAGGCGGAGGGAGGCCGGACTGACCAGCCTCCTCACCATCTGGAAAAGCTCCGCTGGATGAGACTTCTCAGATGCTATAAGGGTAGCAAAAATTCCTTCTTTGCTGCCCACATAGTCACGGCATAGGCTTGTAAACTGACTCTATGTTGCAATTGTTCAGCTTCAGTACGAGATCAGCGCCACCATTGCTCCAACCACAGCCCCTCCTGCTTTAGCCACTGTAGGTTCTCGGTAAACCAGGGAAGCCTGTGGTGCTGATGCTGGGGAAGTGGATGTCTGGGAGCCATTGGGAGGGTCAATGGCCTCAGTCAGCAAGGGGCATCCTTGTCAGGGAAATTTGACCTTGGCATCTGCACAGGAAAGGACCTTGGCAACTCTAAAGCAGCATCCAACAATGTGAGGGAAATCCACCAGGCACACTCTGCTAGTGTCCAGTTGCTTCAGAAAGAGCAAGGAGCGGATCATTACCAGCAAATTCAGTGACTTAGATCCTCACCAACCGTGTCTCGTAAGCAAACTAATTCACAAACCTGTTTAAGTTGTGGACTCTTTCTCAAAATGGCTTGAAGTGATTACCGTCACAGCTCTTACAGCATCCGCTACTACAACAGCTCTCTGGCAGTTGTTTGCAACTCACGGAGTGCCAGACACCATAGTATCCAATAATGGGGGTGCTTTCACCTCAGCAGAATTTCAAGACTTTGCTAGCCACAATCTCATTTGAACTGTGACCATTGCACCTCACAGACCTCAGGCTAACGGACAAACAGAGCAAATGGTACAGACCACAAAGGATGCCCTTAAGAGAATTGTGGTAGGAGACTGGGCAATAAGATTGGCCAGGTTTCTGTTTCTGTTTACTCTGATCTCTTGCCCTACAACAGGTTCGAGCCCATCAGAAATCCTTATGAGTCGCCGTCTCAGGATATGTCTAGACCATGTCAACCCTGACCTTGTGGGAGACATGCAACTCAAGAAAGAAGGTGAACTAGACTCGGCATTGACATCGGGTGCCTTACGCTTTTTCTATCCACAACAGACTGTGTTTACTCGAAACTATGCTGCCGGACCACAGTGGATTCAGACTAAAATCATAGAGGTCACAGGACCTGTTTCATACACAGTCCTGACATCTGATGGACAAGCATGGAAACGTCATATGGACCAGCTGCACAGCCATCTGTCCACTATTAGTCCTGCAACTGATCATCCAACACTAACCACCCAGTGGGATGCATGGATTCATTGGGGGTGTGCAAGCCTGATCCTGTTGACGTAAGTTCGCCACCACCGCCGCCAGAGGGTGACAATGACGTGGGATCGCCAGACAGGCAGATAGAGCCATCATCCGCTGAAAATATTCCCGAATCCTGTTGCACTGCAAGACCACAGTGGAAGCGGAATCTTCCAAAATGGCGATCTGACTATTCCATCTAGGGGAGAGGAGTGTTGTGTCTTACTGTGTTTTCCTGGCAGTGTTGCTTTAAGGCTTAATCGTCTTTTCAGAACTGCTGAAAAGCCCCACTAGTTTTACTGCAGTTGTGGCTATGTACCTCACATGATTTCCTGCCTTAGTGGTTGTTATGGGAGCTGTTGCAGTTAACACTTTGGACTAACAGAAGCTGTGCAGTCACCAGTTCTAAATAGGATATGTTTCCACAACGTTATTATAATAAATAAGTGTTAGTTCACCCATGGCTGTGCAGCGTTTCCTTGTGGCTCACAACACAATAGTTGTTGGTACCTGGGGCCTGGGCAGCTGTCGTCTCGTGGTGGGGGTGAACCCAGCACAGAGGCTGAATCGAGATTAGAGCTGATTCGGTTTCGATTCTCACAAGAATCGAGAACTGCCAGAGATCTCAAGAAGTTTGCACTGATGGTTCGAGATCTTGTGAGAGTCTAAAAAAAATTTTTTAGATTGAAATACTCTGTGCATGCACAAAATGGCCACTGTGACTATTCTGCATATATGCGGCCCCTTTCCCAAGATAGTACGGGCTGCACATGCAAACAAGGTCCATCTTGGAAAAGGGCAGCTGGTCTGCACATGCACAGAACTGGCTGCTGTTTTCCAAAATGGTGTCAATGGGGCCCACACCATCTTGAAAAGGGGCTGCGGCAGCCATTTGTGCATGCATAGAGCATTTGTCCAGATTCTCTTGGAATTGATGTTGAGAATGAGTTGAGAATCAGCCATTCTCAGTCTGAACAATCTCATTAAGAAGCCCATTCTCAACGAAATTTACAAAAGTGAGTTTCAGCCCTAGTTTTATTTATTTATTTATTTATTTTAAAAACTTATTACTCCACCCCTCCTGCCACAGGCAGCTCAGGGCGGCTTACAACAATAAAAAAAACAATTAAAACACATCATAAAAAGGAGGAAACAGAGAAAACAACCCCCCGCCCTTTACTCCCCCACTACCCGTCTCCCCCGCCAAATGCCTGGCAGAACAGCCAGGTCTTGCAACTTTTCTGAAAAGAGGGGAGGTCCTGGGCCAGCTGGGCCTCCACCGGAAGGGAGTTCCATAGATGTGGCACGGCCACCGAGAACACCCTCTCCTGTGTGGCCACCCAAGAAACTCGGGGGACCTCAAGCAGGGCATCCCCGGATGACCACAGGGGCCGATCCAGGACACTGGGAGTGAGGTGGTCTTGTAGATAGGCAGGGCCCAGACCATTTAGGGCTTTATAGGTTAAAACCAACACCTTGAATCGGGCCTGGAAAACCACCGGCAGCCAGTGCAGAGAGCGGAACACTGGTGTAATATGCTGCTGGCAGCCCAGTCCCACTAGGAGATGGGCCGCCACATTCTTCACCAGCTGCAATTTCAGAGCCGTCACCATGGGTAACCCCACGTAGAGTGCGTTACAGTAGTCTCGTCAAGAGGTCATGAAAGCATGGATGACTGTGGCCAGGTCAGAGTCCGAAACAAATGGCTGAAGCTGTCGCACCAGATGCAACTGGTGGAAAGTACTCCTCGCTACAGCCTCCACCTGGAGATCCAGGTGGCTTTGCGCATCGAGAAGCACCCCTAGATTCTGTATCTGGGAGGTCAATGGAGCACAGACCCCATCAATGATGGGGGCCGCCAATTCAATCGCCTTACCCACTAACATCACCTCTGTCTTGTCAGGATTCAGCCGTAGTTGATTAGCCCTCATCCAGTCCCTCACAGCTGCCATGCACCGAGTAAGGACTGAGACTGCCGGGCCTGGGTCTGTTGAAAAAGAGAGGTACAGTTGGGTGTCATCAGCATATTGATGTCACTGTACACCGAACCCCCTAATCACCTCGCCGAGCGGCTGCATATACATGTTGAACAGGAGAGGGGACAGAACAGAACCCTGTGGAACTCCACACGAGAGGTCTCGGTATGATGAAAAACATTCCCCGAGAATCACCTACTGGGTTCTTCCAGTCAGGAATGAGCGGAACCATTCAAGAACAGTCCCACCCACTCCTGCACAGTCCCGCAGGTGCGTCACCAACATCTCATGTTCAATGGTATGAAACACAGCTGACAGATCTAACAGGATTAGCAGGGTCGAGCAACCCTGATCCATATCTCGGCACAGGTCATCTACCAAAACCACAAGTGCAGTCTCAGTACCATAACCTGGACAAAAGCCAGACTGAGAGGGATCAAGAAAACCGATGTGATCAAGATGCCCCTGCAGCTGCTGAGCCACTACTCGTTCAGTAACCTTCCCTAAAAAGGTTACTAAAAGGTTACTAAAAAGGAAAGGTTGAGATAGACCAATAGCTGGCAGGGGAGACAGCATCAAGTGATGATTTCTTGAGCAGAGGCCACACCACTGCCTCCTTGAGACAGCCTGGCACTCTGCCCTCCCGCAGGGAGGCGTTGACCACCCCAGCCAGCAACGGCCCCATTTTCTCCTGGCAGATCTTAACCAGCCACGACGGGCAAGGATCTAATTCACAAGAAGCGGCCCTGACCACCCCAAGAACATCCACCACATCGACGGGTGTCAGTCATGGGCGGATTCACAGGGGGGGCTCAGGAGGCTTCAGCCCCCCCATTTTGTTTTGGCTTTAATTTTCATTGGTTTCACTGGAAAACACATTTTTGACTGTAACCTTGTTGTTGTTCACTATATGTGGCTGCATATACCTCCAACAGAAGGCATTAAGTGTACCAAATTTCACAAGGACTGAGTAAAGGAATCCAATTTTAGAAGCAATTTAATTATTTTATTTTGCAAAATTCTTCATATACATTCATATACATTCTTAGCTGTAACTTCTTTACCTCATATCTAATGTAGATGACACTTGGCAGGTTTACACCCCTTCCCATATTTACTATCTTTGCCAACTTTCAGAAGTATTGGATAAAGGGTCCTGGTGGTATAAGCAATTAACATATAAATGTATATCTGACTAACTTCTTTGTAGTCCAACCAGTGTACATGAAATTTGGCAGGGCTGTATATAACACTTTCATTATCATTTCATTATCATCTCTGCCACATATCACAAAGCTGTGATAAAGGGTCCCAATTTTATATGCCTGCACAGCATATGCAGAGAAGGAGCCTATGCCAGGGATTCTCTTACGTCACTGTGGTATAAGATCGGTTGGTGATGCCAATTGGCCAGCAGAAAGGTCAACCAAATATCCTCATTCTGTGCTGTGACCATCCCAACATCTCTCCCCCACTTGTTACTGGAAAGTCAGAAGCATCTGTTTAGGAAAGAGTCAATAGAGATTCTCTTATGTCCTCTGTCACAGTGCTGCAGGATGTGATTGTGATGATAATTGACCAGCCTGGATGTGTAAACTATGTCCCCTGATTGCTGGGATGCTATCCCCAAAGTCCCAGTTATGTCCTTTATGCCCTTATGCCCACCTCAGGGCCGCCCCCTATGCCTGCCTCGAAGCCACTACCAATTGGTCCTGTAAAGCTGGAAGCATGCAGTAATTGGCCAGTGAATGTGTCTGTCAGTCTTTTGGTTTGCTCCACATCCTCCCTCCTACAATCTCTCTCCCCCTGCCATGCAGGGTGCCTGCCTCTGACTGGCACTGCATGTGCTGCTATTTATCTGAATAATGGTCTTCACAGGGACAACATCAATTGCTTATAAAATTGGGTCCCTTTATCAAATTGTTCTGTAGTTTGGCAGAGATGACAGTGAAGGTATGTGATACATTCCTGCCAAATACCTTTTAAACAGGATGGAATATACAAATGATACAGCTGGAAATGTATTTTCAAGTTAATGTCTTATACCATCAGGACCCTTTATCCAATCTTTCTGAAAATTGGCAGGAGTGTTAGGCTTATGGAGGGACATAATATTCACAGGTGTAATGCAAATTGGATGCAAGATAAAGAAGTTGTAGCCATGAATGTGTATGGAGCTTTTCTGAAAATCACAACATTCAATTGCTTCTAAAATCGGTTTCCTTTACCTAATCATTTCACAAATTGGTACACATAGTGCCCTCCATTGGGGGTACACCCTCCCCATGTTTAATCAGAATTGAATAAGAAACAAAAAAGTTACAGCCAGAAATATGTTTTTCAGGTTTTTCCCTTTATTTCAAAAACAAAATGTCATTTTCGTTTCTATTTTTGTTATTATTATTTGTCATTTTTGATATTGCAATAACGATAATGAAAACAACAATGTTCATTATTGTTATTGTAATAATGAAAATGACATGCACACCCCTACAAGGGGGCATGATTTGCCCATCTCTCTTTTATTGTTCTCTTTGGGTATGGAGTGCAGTGGGGATTTGCTTCTTACCTGATTGGCTTGTAAGGGGGCATTTCCCCCCTCTCTTTTATTGCCCTCTTTTGCACAGTGAGGATTTGCCCCTCATCTACTTTGGGCTTAAGGGGGCATTTGCCCCTCCCTGATTTATTTCCCTCTTTGGCATGGGGTACAATGGGGATTTGCCCCTAGACTTTGTATTTTCCTGTAGTGAGACTAGGGGAAGGGGTTATTTAACCATCTGTGTTTGATGCCCACTTTCAGGTGGCAGCTGGAGCCCAGCTATCATATCCACTGCTCCACTGAACCTGAGTCCCCTTCCCCTGTTGGAGCTGTGGCTTGGGGGGTTTCCCAGGGCTTTGGGGTGGGGGATAAACTGGCCTAACACTGTTGCTCACTTGGTAGGGGGTGGGGTTAGAGGTGGGGCTGGAGGTGGGGCCTGCTCACCTGGGCAGAGCTATACTAACTTTGGACTTCAGCCCCCCCATCCACATCACTTCTGGATCCGCCCCTGCTGACTGAAACGGATACCAGAAAATGGGACATGACGGGGCTTCCATAACCTCTAGCTCCCCTAGTGTAATAAATGCTGCATTGAAATTACAGCGGGCAGTAGATGACTCCACTCCAAGGTTGAGAGAGGCCGGACTGACCAGCCCCCGCACTACCCAGAACAGCTCTGCTGGACGGAGTTTTGCGGACGCTATGAGAGCAGCAAAGAACTCCCTCTTTGCTGCCTGCATAGCCATGGGATAGGCAACTTCCAGGCTGCTCTCCATGTCATCAGGGGCAGCCGCAGGCACGTGCCAAAGGCGGGGCCCAGAGGTGGAGGGGGTATTGTGTGGGAGGAATAATAGGACTATGCTACTGATAAAGGTTGAAAGGACATCTCCCCCTGGTGAGAGAGGGGTGGAGATGGAGATGGATGACCTCCCCTGGTGGCAGCAGGGGTGGTAGGAGAGTGATGGATGGAGCCTTTTCTCTGGTGTGAGCAGAGCGTTTGAGACTTGTCAGTAGTATATAGGGTTTAATCATTATGTATAATATTGAGTATATTTTTGCTACTATGTGGGAGTAGTTTGGGGTTTATTGATTGTTATATTGCACTATTGTATTTTGTTATTGTATGGGGTTCCCCTGTGTGGGATGTCTACCCTGAATTATTTTGTGAGCCGCCTCAAGCTAACTTAGTTTAGGAGAGTGTGGGATATAAATAAACAGTAAAATGAAAATGAAAAAAAATAACTACACTGCCCCCCCCCCCCTGTCCCTCCTTCTGCGGCTGGTGCTGCACAGAATACCCAGCCAGAACAGGTCCAGCCAGGTTTCCGTGAAACATACGAGATTGGCGGCATGGTCCAGGATTGTTTCCTGGACTGTTGTCGCTTTATTAGCCACTGATCTCGCATTTAACAGCACCATCACAGGGTCGGGGGCCCTCTGACCAAGAACCACCTGCTTCACTGCTTGGGGGGTAGTGAGTGGGACATGAAACAAGCATCTATCCCGTCTCACTGGTCTCATCTCCCCCCTCTTAGGACCATATCTCCCCCGTCCCATCACGATCCCAATAGCTCCACCCTCCCGCCCAGCTCCGACCCCCTGGCTGTCCCGCACTGGCAGTGGGGGAGATCCTCCCCTCTCCCCCCAAACCCTCTCCCCCCTCCCCTGGTCACCCCCTTTCACAGGGAGACCAAAAACCCCCACCCTTATTGGGTCGAATTCCCCTCTCTCACCGGGGGGACATGCCCAACCCTCCCCAACCCAGTCCCCCCTCATCCCCCACATGTGCAGTGAAGGAGTCATGTTCCCGTCAATCCTCCCCCAACCCCCCATTCCCATCAACATATACCCTAACCAACTGCCCTATAAACCAACCACCCTATCTCATAGCCAGCCTCCCCCAGCCCTCACCCAAGGGCCCTTTCGTATGGCCCTTAGGTGCGAGGCCCTGCGGTTCTTCCTGGGGTAAATGGTTAGGTGTATAGTCCTTGTTCAGTTAGCACCGTCTGGCAGGAATCAGGTCCTGGGGGAGTCCTCAATATGGACAGAAGTCCTGGTCTTGGTCCAACTTGCCCAGCAGCTCTCTCCCAGGGACACTCCCCAACAAGTTTCTACCAGAGGGCCTCCATGGCCCGTAAACAACCCCAACAAATGGCGAACACCCTTAGGTGTCACCCTTTGACTGGCGCCCAAGGGCCCCAGCCTTAGGAGAAATACCTGCAGAGGGAGGAGGGGACAGGGTTGAGTGGCAGACAACTCCTCTTCCAGCCACACCTCTCCAGGCTTCCCCCCAGCTGGCACGCACACACAGTCCTCAAGGACCCCAGCCCTAGGAGAAATACCTGCAGAGGGAGGAGGGGACAGGATTGAGTGGTGGGCAACTCCTCCTCCATACACACCCCTCCAGGCTTCTCCCTGAGCAGTCTGGGCCCCACATATCTTAAATACTGCCTCTTTCCCTTCTGCCTCTTCCTCTCCCACTTCCCTGTCCATCCGCATTGATGGAGCCACCATCCATCCTGTTCCCCAAGCTTGTAGCTTGGGCTTCATCTTTGACACTCATCTTTCCTTTAAGCCTTACATTGACTCTGTTGCCAAGTCCTGCTGCTTTGCCCTCCATAACATTGCTCGGATCCGCCCCTTTCTCTCTACCTCCTCTGCCAAAACCCTTGTTCATGCCATGGTCATTTGTCGCCTTGACTACTGCAACCTTCTCCTCGCTGGCCTCCCTCGCTCAAACCTGTCCCCCCTTATCGCCATCCAAAATTCCACTGCCAAGGTCATCCACTCAGCCTGTCGCTTTGACCACGTGCAGCCTCTCCTCTCCTCTCTCCACTGGCTCCCCCTTCCTGAACGCATCCGGTTTAAACTCCTGGTATTCACCTATAAAACACTTCACAACCAAGCTCCACCCTATCTCTCAGTCCTAATCTCCTTATGCACTCCTGCACGTGCCCTCTGCTCCTCCTCTGTCCCCTCCCTCACTCTCCCCCATCTCCTATGCTCCCCTAACCGCCTTCGTCCCTTCTCCCTCGCTGCCCCCCATGCCTGGAACTCCCTCCCTACCCACATCCGCCTTGCCTCCTTCCTCTGCACCTTCAAATCCCTCCTCAAGACCCACTTCTTCCATGCCGCCTTTCCCAATGCCTGCTAGTTGTTTTCCCCCTAATACTTACGGTCTGCCCTCCTCTGCAGACTCCTGCCTAACTGTAACCAAGCCAAGCACGCGCACCTGAGACTTCGCAGCCACTTGCATGTTTGTTTGCTTCTCCCTTGTCTTCCCATTGTCCCCTCTCCTTGTCACCCCCTCCATGTCTTTTTAGATTGTAAGCCATAGGCAGGGTCTTTGTCTTTGTTCTGTAAAGCACCAGGTACACGGCTGGTGCTATACAGATGTTTACTATTATAATAATAATAATAACTCAATTAATTGGCCCAGCCAAAATGAAGTTCTGAATTATTAAGATAAGTGAGTGGGGTGGGGGTAAACAGGTTTGCTTACAGACATTCAGAACACAGAAAGAAACAAAATAACATGGGGTGCTTTTATACTGACAGCACCCAAGGCTCTGCTGCATCTCACAGCTTGCCAGCCCTGTCTAAAGGAAGGTCACCAGATGTGCAGGTGGAGCAGAAGGAAGCTCCACTAGCAGTGCTCTGGAACATTCCAGAGCACCACCAGCAGAGTGGGCTGCCCAAACCTGGGACACTGACCAGAAGCGGAGCAGCGGTCCCTCTACTTGCAAAGGGCCACTTCAGCTCCACTCCCAGCCGGGTGTTGCCCCAGGCAACACCATAGTGCTGCAGGCAGTAGCCTAGAGCAGCGGGCAATCTGCCCACAGCTCTATGGTGTGGGGGAGAGAGGTGCTGCGTAGGTGGACTGTGGGCCATAGTAGCTGCCGGGTCCATATAAACCTAGCACAGACAGGGCTGCACACATGGAACACGAGGCCGGCCACCCCTGAAGCAGATCTGTGGGTGGCCACCCCCAAGTCTGTATAAAGGCACCCGTTGTCTCAATGTTATTGCACAGTAAGTGTTTAAATGATCTACATTTTACTTCATTGCTCCTGCTTGTAGAGGAGACCAGCGTTCTGTGACAGCTATCACCTTGAATCCATGTGCTGCCTCACACTTAAGAATTGCATTGTTCATATGCTGAATGTGTCATTGGTGTGTACAAATGATAATGGAGGAAGCTAGTTTTTTTCCTAGCCTAAAGTTAATTTTCCTTTCCTATTATTATTTTGACTTGGTTGACTTTTGGTAATTATTTATGCAGGCATATCTTTCCAACCTAATCAGTTTCAACACATTTTTCTCCCACACTCAACCTTGGGTAGCAGAGGAAAAGCTATTATTTTAGATGCCGCTTTATAAAATGACAATAACAAGGCTGTTGGGAATAATTGCTTAATCTTGTAATCTTGTTGGTTTTAAGATATGAACACTACCACTGGGCTGGGCTGGGAAGGAAGCAAACATCTGTTCCCTGGGACCTTGGGCAGGATTTGCTCAATCCTCTTCCACAAGGTCTTGATCTAAGTACAAGAAGTACTTTGTGTATTTTCCAAGTGAAACCAATCTAGTCTGTTTGTCTCTGTTGACTTGATTAAACTGCACTCAGATCTGAAGGGTCTTGGAGTACCTGTGAAAACCTCCAAAGTTTACTTTTGCTGAAATGATGCCTATTTATTTTAAACCATTAAGTTCAACTTTTCCAAGGAAGTTAAGACATACGGATTCATTTAAACATTCTCAAAATATCTGTCTGCATAGCTGGACTCATAAATAGCTGGACAGATAGCAATTGCAGTTGGGTTGAGTTTAGAAAAATAAAATAAAATGGTGCCAGATGTTTATTTGAAAAGCTCCTAGAACAGACTGAAAGCAATTCCAGTTTTTTTGCAACTGGAAATTGGAATTCATTAGTGGGCACTAAATGTTTGGATGCTTTTCTGGGGTTCTTAAATCTGTTTCATCTCCATGTTGACAGATATTAGACAGCTGTTGGAAAAATCTGTCCCTTCTTTTAGTGTTGTGAACAAGAAAGTTTTTTATTTAACTACAACGGGTCAATAAAGTTGTTTAGTGTATCAATCAGTGTATGATGGTATTAGAGAGAACTTTCCTACTTCCAATTTAAATGAAATTTTGTTTATTCTTCCAACTTGTGGGCTTCACACATTGATGTTCACATCAGTTCTTGTTGTGCACATCACTAGTGAGTTAACAGGAGGGAGTGCTGTAATCTTGTGGCCATCTTGTTTCAGGATACTGAAACATAACCTGCCAACCAGTACTTTCCCACAAAACACTTTAAAAAGGCTTGAGCTGATGGTCCTCACTCCCATTATGAGTGGAAAGAGCTGCAGCAACACTGGGTGCTGGTAGGTCTTCACTGGGCCACAAAACGCGGTTTAGGTCTAGCCCATAATCCACACTAGAATGGTGTTTGTAGCTTTGTTAGGGTTCAGTGGTTTTGCCACCAGGACCCCTGTCATCATATTAGTATAGACAATGGCCTTAGAGGCAGATTGGGCAGCCCACCCTCTGCTGGTGGCTGCTAGAACTTCCGCTTTGGCTCAGACATCCTTTCACACACAAGATTGCTCTGCTCTCTTCCCATTGCCTGCTTTGCAAGAAGATTGGGCACTATATAGACAATTCCCCCCACCCCGAATTAATAAGGGATTTCATGGTGCAGATCATATCTGAATAGAGATACTGTCCTGTGGAGGTCTTCTCTTTCATTCACAATGATGTGACATCACTGGGGCAACAGCAACCACTGCTTACATAGAAAAGGTTAGGCAAAGACCTGTGTGTCTTTATCTTTAGTGTGATACATGTTTTATATTTCATGCCAGAAGTTAATCCGCTGTTTGTTTTGCTCTTTATGGACTCTTTCCTTCCCAAGGGTTTTATTTCCAATCATTCTTCCCTTTTCCTTCCACCTGGTGGTCTTCTCCTCTCTAGGCTGCCTGCCCATTGGATTTTCCACTTCCTTTACCTTTACTGGCGTCTCCTGGCTCTTTGCCTTTGGTGGCTCTCACTCACAAGTTGGGCCTGCTTTTTGTTCTAGATAGCAACCCAACAGGCCCAAGTAGAGATAGATGGACGGGTTCATTCTCATCAATCCTTGCTGCTTTTATAGGTACCCAAAACACTTCTTTACAATGAAGATCCCGAACCAGATGGAAGTAGCTGAAAGGAAGGTGAAGTAACCGGTATCAGATGGACGGCCAGCTTTCTATTACACTACCAGACACTGGTTTATTTATTTATTTATTTATTTCAAAATTTACTATCCCACCCCCTCCTGTCAAAGGCAGCTCGCCTTTTACAGACCATTAGTGGTGATCAGCAGATTGTTGCACTGTCTTTTCAATGCCTGTGAGAATATATGGTAATTCCTGGTTATGTAGCTTAATGATTTTAAGTATAAACTTGCTTTGCACATAACGTTGTTAGAATATATTGCTAGGGCCCCAAAAACCATCTTGAGCTATATCGCTGAGTGCAGCAGTGTTAGCCAAAATACAGGTAGCAAAAAGGCAGAGAGCTTCCTCTAGCTAGCTCTTCACCCTCTAGAGTCTAGCTGAGCTGAGATGTTTTTCTCAGATTTCATTTGGCAGTGAGAGGACAGTAATTTACACTGTTCAATAACCATTTCAGATAAGGAGCATTCACTCACAATCAGTGTAAACAGAGAGACGACAGCTCTGGGGACTTTTGGTCCCTGGGGAAATATGGACCTTAGAGCAGGATCTTTACTTTGGTCCTTTTCACTGGGATGCTATGAGTGCTTTTTGATGTGATGGCTCTCACTGCAACCACGGACTTCTCCTAGCGATGGCGGGAATGGTCACTCTGGCCAGGGAGCAGATGGGGAGATGCATGGAAGTGTGTCCATCCAGCCCTGCCCCCCCTAGCTGATGGGTGGTCATGATGGCCAGTGGTGGCCACAATGAGGGCCAGCTCCTCCACCACCACTCTGGACAATGGTAAGTACAGCGGGCTATCAGACGTGATAGCCCGCTTTACTTCAACTGGCTTCTAACCATGGTGGTGCTTAGCCTGGGGTGACTTGGGCATTTACCCTAGTCACAGCCCAGGCTAGCCCCCTCCGTGGTTGGGAGTCAGACTGTGCGAATATCTGGTGGGTGCATTTGGTGTGACAGTGGCACCCGGGTTAATCTGCGCTCAAGCGGATTAGACCGTGCCATTGTCACATCAATTAAATTCAATTTATTAGACGTGATCTAGATCATTGCCATAGTACAAAAACAAAGATATAGACATACAACACAAATCAACAAACATATAACCCATGCCAAGGTGGCAAAATTGGGAATCACTTGATCCCTTGATCCTACCAGGTCTAAATAAAATAAGTGCTAACAATAAACAACAATTTATCTTGCACTCCATCCCTTTTCCAACCTTGGTAAACAAGATATATCTTGGCACTGACAATATATAACTCAATGGTTACTAGGTTTAAAATAACATAAAAATTGTAAAAAAGAAACTTACAAAAGAGAAACTTACAGACCAATGGGCAAGCTTTCAATCCGACTCTGTCAAAGGCTTAAATTCAAGAAACTTTCCTCTCAAGCCCATTGCTAGCAACAAAAATCTCATGATACATGAGATTACCTCGGGATCTGTATCAATGAGAGCCATTTGCGTCAAGAATGAACTTGTTGCCCCTGGAAATTTCTCAATGAAGGACTGTAGTATCTCAACGCGTATTGCAT
>QEPC01011191.1:2264462-2335460 GCA_003113815.1 Sphenodon punctatus
ACTACATTACACTACGCTTTTTATTTATACCCCGCACTCTCCCAACCCAAGTCGGCTCGAGGCGGCTAACATCAATATATAAATACAATATTGGGTCTTTATCCCACACAGGGGAAATCCACCACTACAGTACACCACACTACAAAGAAAAACTACTATCCAATTTAACAGGAGGCCTCCTCATAACCTTTTACCAGTACGAAACTTGCATTGGGTAATTCCATCAGCGACCCCTCCATCCCAACCTCCCGGTGCAACCAACAGGGCACGACCAACCCTTTGATCGTACCCCTTCGAGCCACACCCCTGACGCGTGCCTCCGGCACGGCCTCCAGCCGCCCCCTGTGTTATGGGGAGCGACCCTGCAGGAAACCTCACCAGGCCCCACCCCCACAAGGGTATGGGGGGAGGAAGAGCTGTTCCGTGGCCCTTAACAGACCAACTGCCACACCCCGACCCCAATACCAGTTCATGTCCTTTGCTGGGGAGGGTCTTGCCAGCTGGGTCGACTGCCACACCGCCTCTGGAGACCCCCGACAGCTGCCTCTCGCGCTCCATATAGCCACCCCCGGAGTTATGGGAAGTGGCTAGTCTGGTCCCATGGCAGTAGGGTCAGCGGTGCAGAGCCTGAAGGCAGGTGGTGTCAGAGGAACTCCCGGTGGGGCCAGGTCTTGGGCTGTGGCTATGGGGCCCCATGCTCAAGGTGGGTGACATCTCCTGAAGTGAGTCCCCCCTCCTCCCTCTGGCCTGACCAGGGGTCAGAGGAGGAGGCAGCAGTGCAAAGGGAAAGACCCACCAGTTTCATTCTCCAGCCCCAGGCCTCAGCTGAGCCGGCTCCCAGCTGCGCTTCCTGATTCTGTCACAATTCCACCACCACCACCACTTTTAAAGATCCCACGGCTGGGCACATGCTGGGGCTATGGCCATGTTTTCTGTGCAAAAACATGGCATCGCAGGACCTTTGACAGTGGCAGCAGCTGCAGCAGTGAGGGGCAGGGGGAAGTGCGGCAGAATCGGGGAGTGCAAGCAGGCAGCTGAACGCCGGTGGCCATGCCGGAGAGGCACAGGTAAAATCCAGAGTTTTCTCTAGAGGCAGGAATGCGGGCGGCGGCTTTCCTTCCACCCCTGGTCTCCCTGCCTAGACGGGGCAGCCAAATGAGGGGTTCGAGAGGCAGCTGGGTGGGGGCAGGGGTGGCGGTAGTTTCTTCCCCCCCTGCCCAGAATGCTGCCAAGGGAACTCAGGTGGACACTGGAAGCCCACAGCCTAGGCTTAAGGGCAACTGCTGCTGTGAATGTTATGGGCATGTGAACGGTCTGATCATTGACTTTAATGGGCCCAAAACACCCCAAAGGGGTAAATGTTGTGGTAGGATCTGGCCAAAAGTATTCAAAGGCACCCCTTAGCCAAAGCTTTGAATTTTCTGTCAACAATATAGCCTCTCACCACGTTCAAATTAAGAGTTATCATCCTGGGACTCAAACAGTCGCTAAATTTTTAAACCAGGAAAAAAGCCCCCATTTTTGAAACGCTGTATCTCAGCCATTACTCATCAGATCAAACTGATTTTTGGACAGCAGTAACCTCTCCCACAACACATCCACACAACATAATTTCACAGTGGTACCCTTTAGGGATGGGCGAACGCAGATCGGAAGTTCGGAGTTCGGACCAAACTCGGTCTGTTCGGTTGACTGAACTGAACGTCCGAACCGAACTCGAATTTCAAACCGAACCGAATTTCCAAACTCTGTTCTGTTCGCCCATCCCTAGTGGCAACACACACCAAAAAAGCTGGCTTTGAATGGCCGAACTTGGTTCGGCAGTTCAGAATTCGACCGAACTCTGTCTGTTCAGTCGACCAAACTGAACTTCCAAACTGAACTCGAATTTCTGAACTCCGTTCTGTTCGCCCATCCCTAGTACCCTTACCCATCTCTATTTTGGAGGGGATAGAATGTTTGGGTTTTATAATGGACAGTACCCTGCATCTACCTATCCAGACAATGTTTTGGCAACACATCTTGGGTGTGCCGTTCCCTCACTCCCACTGCAGCTCCAGATCTTGCATTTCAGCCCAGATCTTTCTGCTCCCTGCAGATCAGTTAGTTAGTGGACAGCAAGACTACTGTGCTCTCTTCGTATATGAGCCCTGGACTGGAGCTTACAATGGGGAGTGGGGCAGGGAGGGCTGCTGCTAAAACTCCCTGCCAACCATCTGATCAATGTATGCCCACACATTCACCTGTATTGCAATATGTACAAGGCAGGGAGGATGGCACTTCTGCTCCTCGCCGTGATCAGCAGGAGACCCAGCTGCTTGGCGCTACCCCTAGAAGGCCATTGCCCTGTCTGTTTTGCCTGATAGCTATTATTCCTGTCTCCTTTGACACTGGTAATGGTTTGAAATTGGGCAAGTAATTTAAGCTCTCTTTGCCTCAGTTCATTCATTTGTTGAATGGGTATAATAATACCCACATTACAATGTTGCAAGAAGTAATGTATTTGTTAGTTTGTTGGATGAAAGAGTGCGTATGAAAAAGAAAGATACTAACGTACTTTAATTGATCTACATTTTTTTACCATTTGTTTATTAATTTATCTATTTAGTTTTAAAAGAACTCAGGGTGACTTGCAATATATTAAAAAAACCTCAAATGAATTACTTAGATAAAATTTTATGTAGCTGATTTCGGTTTTTCTTATACTTTACACAGGAATAAGCAGCCTTTAAAATCAGAAACTCTAAGCACTGTAAAAATACGGAATACATTTTACCACTGAAAGTAACTGAATGTGCTGGTTCTTTGACCTGTATCTAAATGCTTTGCAATTGTTTGATACTCAGGCTTTTATATTCTTTCCCCAGTAGCTTTAAGTAGACAGGTAGAACCTTTATAATGGGTTAGGTAATCATTTCAGCTCTTATAACAATGTGAATTCAGATGTATGGTTATTCGAAAACCTTTCCCACTTGTATACCTCTTACACGTATTACAAAGATAATGCGTTATACTCAATAAAATCTGGGGGAGGGGTGGAATTGTGATCCCATTCTAGCTAGATAATTAAGCCTAGAAATGTGATGCTGGCCATTGCTTTTTTAAAGGAAAAAACAGACAAGTTTACAGTTCCTCATTTCCCATAGTAAACAGATTGCTTATTTTAATTTTGAAAGTCAAGAGATGGAGGCTGCGTGAGTCTGTAAATAAGAGTGTGCAACTCAATTTTCTGCAATGCTTAAGTGGTTTACATCTGTTTCCTCCCAGTTGTATTTCTCAAACATGAATTTCCATTTTAAAAAGAGTCGTAAAATCACTACTGTTTCTCTGTGGATCTATTAGCAATAAAATAGCCTACAGAGGTTTGCACAGCCATAGAAAATGTACAGTGATAATAGGCTGTCCTGCTGTTACATGGCTTATGCAAACTTTACATTTATCACTGCAGAACCATCTATCCGCAGGGTTGGAGTACAGCAAACAACTGAATAAAAAAGACCAAAAGAAGGAAGATGATACAGAAAGCTCTATATACACATCATTAATCAGACATGATGAATTCTCAAACTTTAAAATGCATTTACTCAGAGCCAACCAAGGGGAAAAAAACTGCTGATCACAATCTGAAATGTAAAACTTTACATAAAATTAATCTCCTGCAAACTGGTTTTGCATCTAAAAGAGAAAGAACTTACTTCCATATATGTCAGCTCCCTCATTGTTTTGTGGCTCTGAAAAATAAATACTTGAGGCTTACACTATCAACGGTCAGACTGGCAGATACTGGAGTTACTTTTTTGCTTGTGCAGAGCAAGGGGAGTGACATAGGAAATGGCTGCCAGGCAAAATCCTGACCTTATATCTTATATCCCTGTGGCCCTAAATGGCCATTCCAGCAGCCAGGAGTGAATGAAGAACAAAAAAAGCATCAGCCACACCCTCTTTCCCCCAGTCATCATCTTGCGTGGTCCCCAGTCCCAGCCATGCCTGGATGTGGAGCAAGGTCTCAGAAGCTAAGTCCCAGGCGGAGCTACAGGCTTTACAATTAGAGGCCATCCAATTAGCCCAATACCAGCTCACTACGGCGATGCATGTTGCAGATAGCACCATTAGAGGAACAGCTGCAGCCATTACTATCAGATGGTATGCCTGGCTCTGCTCAGCAGCCTTAACTTTGGATAATAAGGCTAGACTGGAGGACCTACCCTTTAGTGGGGAAGGCCTCTTTTCAAAACTAATTGACGAAACATTACAGAAAATAAAAGAAACCTGTCAGACGGCCAGAGCTCAGGGGGTTGTACGTCAAATGCCCAAAAGGCCGTACAAATTTACAACTTCCCTAACCTATTACAAACAGCATTGACCTTCCTTCCACTCCAGAAGGTATGCACAACCACCACAACCCCAGCAGCCATACCACTATCAACCAAATCGTAGATGATTCTTTAAACCGAGATCAATGCAGAGGAGTTCAAGTTCAACCAAGGGATCCGGGCCTCGGTCAAGGGTTTGATCTCCCTGAGGTCAAGTGCACTGCCAAAGGCAATCTAATTTTCAAGGACAGATTAGCCCCATTCTATCCTGTCTGGTTTAACATCACCACAGACAGGTGGGTCCTTGAAATTGTACAACAGGGCTATTGCATTAAATTTCATTAAACCCATTCCCCATCCCTCTTTAGGGACACCTCTCAAAAGACATCCTTGATGTGAGAGGCGAGATCCCTTTTGGAAAAAGGAGCTATTGAGGAGATTTGACTCACTAACCTCCAGAGAGCTTTCTACTCCCACTACTTCCTTGTTGACAAGAAGGATGGTGGTATGAGACTCATTTTGAATCTCAGACACCTCAACAGTTATGTCAGGAAGTTCAAATTCCACATGGCATCCCTTTCTACAATCCTCCCTGCTCTTCATTCAAACTGTTGGCTAGTAGCACTTGACCTCAAGGATGCTTATTTCCATTCAACACACTCATGGCAAATATCTTTGTTTCATTGCAGGAGGCTGCTGTTCCCAATACTCTGTCTTGCCATTTGGCCTTTCATCCGCTCCCAGTCTTTACCAAATGCATGGCTCCAGTGGCAGCGGAATTACGCAGAAGGGGAGTAGCTGTATACCCCTATCTCAGTGATTGACTACTTGTGGCCAAAACAGTGGACGGTCTCCACAACAACGTAGATATTACTATTGCCCTTCTCAACAGTTCGGGCCTGTTAATCAATTACATTTATTTATGGCTGTAGCTTTCACCATAGCCATCATAAAAAGTGCACTAGCATAAATAAAATTGTACAACCAACATACACATAAAAATATATATAATCTGCTGCACCAAAATTATACAAACATACATAACAATTAGTTATCTGGTGAACCAACTAAGAAGAGAAAAACAACAATAAAAATCCATCATACATACAAGGCAATAACAGACAAAATTATAACAGCTTAATAGCCAGCCCGTTAATCAGTTACAAAAAATCAAGTCTTCAACCAGTTCAGTCTCTTCCTTTCATCAGGGTGGTATTGGATACGGTTCAGGTGAAGGCCTCCCTCCCTGTAGAGTGCTTCAACAGCATCTGCTTAATGATCCAGCAGCTCCATCGACGTCCCACCCGACCAACAATTTTTTCCCTTCATTTACTGGGACTCTTTGCATCAGTGACCCCTTATGCACGTCTCAGATTGAGACCTGTACAACATTGGCTGAGGGACAATTACACCCCAAGCATAGACAGCATGTCCAGACAACTTACCGTAATCCATATGTTCTCAACTCCCTCCAATGGTGGAAGCAACCCAACAATGTCCTCGTGGGGACTCCATTCCAGCAACAGGACCCAACCATCTCTATTACCATGGACATGTCCCTAGAGGGTTGGGAAGTGCACTGCAATGGCCTATCTACACAAGGCCTATGGTCACTGGAGGAGAAGACATTGCATATCAATCTCCTCGAGCTCAGGGCTATACGGTTAGCACTACAAACGTTCCAAACCCTCATAGAAGGCAAGTGTGTTCAGATTATCTCCAACAACCTCACTGCGGCTTATTACCTCAACGGGCAGGGAGGGGCAGGTCAAAGCCACTAACAAATGAAGCCACTAACAAATGAAGGGCATTAGCATTCTATCTTGATAGAACCAAATCGTTCAGAAAGTCGATTTCCTTTTCATCGCTTTTGAGGGAAGGTCACCTGGGACCAAGTTGTATTCTCAACGATTGTCTAAGATTATCTCAGCATGCATTACTACTTGTTACCAATTAGTGGGGAAAGACCCTCCGCCTAGATTGAGAGCCAACTCCACTCAAGTGGTGGCTAACACTACAGCTGTATATTGACACATTCCTATCGCTGACATCTGCAAAGCTGTAACATGGGCCTCTACCGACACCTTTGTCAAACACTACTCTCTAGACTTGGCTGCACGACAAGATACATCCTTTGGGAGAGCAGTACTGCTGGTTGTTCTACCATGATCCAGCTCCCACCACCATGTTACAGGTAAGCACAACTGTTTTGATCCTCCCATATGTGAGAATCATGGAGCCACTCAAAGAAGAAAGAAGGGTTACTTATATCGTAACTTAGTTCTTCAAGATGGCTCCATGCATTCTCACCACCTGCCCACCTTCCCCTCAGCTAGATACTCTAACTGCTCTGCCAACTGAGTTTTTCGAAACTGGTGGGATAGGCTCCACCCCCTCCTTTTATACCCCTCACCTCCCTGAGGAGGGGAGGGGTACTTATTGAGGCAGTGGACATGAATCTTCCAGAATACTACTATCTGGAAGCTTAAGAACTTCTCTTAAAGAGACAAGCACATCCTATTGTCAGACACATGGTCACGTGATCCCATAGGTGAGAATGCACAGAACCATCTTGAAGAACTAAGTTATGGTAAGTAACCCTTATTTCCAAGCTCCTTGTCTCAGGCCAGCACTCCACTACTCCCAGCCATCCTTGCTTATCCTCTTCAGTAAGTCTTCCAGCAGAGTTTCAGAGCCATAGCCAGCAGTTCTCAGGAGCTCCTCGCTCCTCCAGAGTCAGGCACAGACTGCCCTTCTGTCTGCAGACTGCCTCCTTATATACAGGGAGTGGTATGGCTAGCCCTCCAGTTAATGGCTTTTAAAGGGCCAGAACCACTTTTGACTCCTTACTCTGGATTCAACTCTAAATTCAGTCTAGGTTCATCCAGTTTTACTGGGTTGGCTCCATCACACCCACACCTCAGGCTGGCGCTCTCCATCCTCTTAAGGGGTCAGCAGCCCCAGCAGATTGCTCCCTGCCTTAGAATTCTTTCAGGTTCCTAAAGGAGAGTGAGAGATGAATGAAAAATGCTTTCACATCTATTTTAATATTCTTTCCTAGGGTTCTGGGTCCCCACGCCCCCACTACTAACTTCACAGCACAGAACATAAACCACAAAACTAGATCAACCAGGCTTCTAAACAGAGTCAAAAGGTGAACATAAGAAAATTCTACTGTAAAATAGCATCCTGAAAACAATGGGACATATTAATGTCTAACATAATTCCAGTTCAAAGGAAGTAAGACTCTGGCCCTAAGGAACACCTCAGTATGATGGTGATTATTTTGGCAAAATGTGTGCTGGTATATCTTAAGAGTCAGTGGACAAGGTCTTGAATCTGGGGTGACCAGGGTTCAAGTCCCATCTTAGCTTTGAACTCACTAGGAAAGCTTGGGTCTCTACTAGTAGGTCATTATTATTTCCATTTTACACCACAGGGTTATTGCCAAGGTGAACTAGATAAAGATTGTAACGCCCTTAGAACACTGAAATTGCTATAGAAATGATTAATAATAAACAAGATGTCCTGAAAGTTTGTCTCTTCTGGCAGCCCTGCTGTTCATACCACTCCACAATGGGATTGGCAGTGTGTGTCTCATGAAGGTAACTGAGTTACATAGTGATTTTAAAGCTGGATATCTTGGGAGCTACCTTAGCAGAAAGCATGTGTCTTGTTGGAAAGCTGAACATTCTTTTTAATTATATAAAATCTTCCATTTCAAACCCTGATGAGAAATAAGTTATCCCCCCCTTAAATTTGCCAGTCACAGCACTGATCATCTGCCTCACTAGCAAGAGGCTAGAACTGAGGGGGATACTCTACATTTGAGGGGAAAGAAGGAAATGTTTGTGTGGCTGGCGGTTTTTAAAAAAGAACACAGGCAGCTGTTTGAAGCTGATCAGAAAACAATAGTGAAGTGTTGGCTTCAATCCTGAACTCACTGAAGCCAATGACAAATCTCACAATGACTTGAATGAGTGAGGATTGTGCCCATTGTATGTAACAGAAGAATAGTCTAACTTTTAAACTCTTAGGGTGTTTTCAGACGTTACGGGGCCGCTTGGCCCCGTACTGAAAACAACCCTTTCATTCCCTGCCGGGGTCACCCCGTCACGCCATATCAGACGNCGTGCCGGGGGGATCCCGGCGGGGAATCTGGGAGGGGGCGGGGCCGTGCGGCGCAACGTGCGGCTGCACGGCCCCGCCCCCTCCACGCACCCCGCCGCCCGCCCTCCAGGGAGACGGGCGGGCGGCGGGGCCACTGCGGCCGCCGCGTCGGGCCGGATGTGCCGTGGCCCGGGATCCCGCCGGGGATCCCGGGCCGTGGCAACTGGCCAGACGTTACTTTTTTTTGGTCCCTGCTGGGGATCTTTTTGACCACGCTTCCCGGGACATTCCCCCGGCTAGCCCGGGAAGCGTGGTTCAAATTGACCCCATGCGGGTATTGACCGTGGCGAACATCTGGCGGCCACCAAACAGACGTTCGAGCCACAGTGACCACAGGTGGGTATTCACCGTGGTTCATTGTGATCTCGTAACGTCTGAAAATACCCTTACTTAAAGCTTTAAGTCTAGTCTCATCCAGTTCTACTGTCAGGAGGTGCAGCCTTCAGGCTCCTACATGAGAATTTCCCCACACTGACTAGTATCTCTAATATTTTCTACTTAGCAGTCCAGAAATTACGGAGGCATCAGGAGAACTGATCTTTAAGTATTGATTCTTTCCTTTTATAGGATAGAAGTTGTGAAAACTGTCTCCCTATATATTATTTTTGGCCATTGGGACTCCTTGTCTGAGTTATAGTAAAAGTGTATATGTTAGGCCCTTTTTACACAGGCAGTACCCACACATAAGCATCCAGAAATCTGGGTGTTCATGCGTGGGTGAGTCTTGTGTAAAATCCATGGGGGCTGGGGGGTGCGTGCGCACTCCCAGACTCTCACACACACGCATGCACACACACCTCCACCAGTCCCCCATGCGTGGAGCAACCAGAGAAAATGGCAGTTGTTCTGTGCATGGAGGTGAATGCAGGCATGTGTAGATGGGTGTGCGCCTGTCTACACCCTCGCCCACCCACCACACACTGACACACCACCCACGCTGTGGCTCATGTAAAAAGGGTCTTAGTTTATAGAATAGCTTATGCACAGGGACCCGAGTTCACTGCACCAAAAAATCTTAAATTCTGCAACCAGTGAAGCCAAATTCTGCAAATTCACCGTGAGCATTAATATTTGCATAATTAGCTTGATTTGCATAACTATGTATGCTGGGAAGCAAATCTGCAACAGGTTTGACATAGAATCACAACTGTGCTAATCAAACATGACTCAAATCCTCTGGAATTTCAGCACCCCAGAATTCCCACCTCATATTAAAACCCCAGACCTCCCTCACCCAAACATAAGGCCTTCAGACCCTACCCACCCACAATTCATCTCCCAGGGGCCTATTTACCCTTGGGTCATGGCCAGACCCCCTTCAGGCATTCTGGCACACGATCCTCCCAAAGGGAGATCACCCCTGCCAACACTGGTCCTAGCATCTCCCCGGTGGCCTTAACCAACCAAGATGGGCATGGATCTAATATGCAAGTGGTGGCTCAAACAGAACCCAGCACATCCACTGCATCAACAGGTGTCACCAATTGAAATTCATCCCATGAACTCAGACCAGACTGGGCATTCCTAACCTCTGGCTCCGCCACTGCTTCTGAAATGGTGGAGTTGAAGTCATGCTCAGTGTGAGCAGTTTTGTCTGCAAAGTACATCAAAACATATCACAGTGGGTCTTGGACGAGCCCAGTTCCAGGTGGAGACAGGCTGGACTGACCAGACCTTGCACCACCCGGAACAGCTCTGCTGGACGCAACTGAGGGGATGCTATGAAGAACCATTTCTTTGTTGCCTGCACAGCCACAACATAGGCCCCCCAAAATGCTCTATGCTGCAATCGATCGTCTTGAGCACGAGTACAGTGCCACCATTGCGCCAACCACCTGCCCTCGCGCTTCAGTCGCCCGGGTCCTCTGTTAACCACAAGGACCTACAGTGGTGAAACACTGGGAATGGACACCTAGGAGCCACCCAATGAATGGCGTCAGCTAGCCAACCATTCCAGAAGGCCACAAGGTTGTCAATGGAGTGGCTGTTGAGGTCTACAGGCAAATATCCCAGAGCATTCCGGAACTGGACTGGTTCCATAAGTCTCTGGAGGAGGACCATGTTAATTGGCCCCGCATCCCCACAGTCAGCCAGGTGCACCAGGATGCAAGCCTGCAGGAGGCTTGCATATGGGACTTGTAGTCCATGTGGAAGAGTGTTTGGGTCTGCTTGATCCTACACTCTGTACTGCAGTTAAACTACCGATTTTTCATCTAGCACCCACCCAGGTGCTTTGGGAAAGCTCATGGAAAGCGTGCAGCAAAGAATGAGCTGTTTGGCAGTGGAGTGGAGGATTCAGGGCAGACAGACTGGAAATGGGTGTGAACACACTACCCGATTGTAACAGGGAGCAGTCCTGTGGGGCTGCTTCCCCTTTAAGAAGGGGGCTGAGGGGTTCTGCCGGGTCTGCAGGTGGAGTGTGTGGCAACTGCCATGGTAGCCACCCTGGAAGCCGCCCCTTAGAATCCCTTGCCATGCATTCCACCTGCTCCACAGCTGTGCCACTCAGCAGCCACTGACCCTCCCGTCCCCACTGGCCCTCCCGCTTATTTACACCCACTCTCTTCCAGCCTCCATCCATTTCCTATCTTTAAAATGGGAATAATGATCTACCTCACAGGGTGGTTGTAAAAGTGAGCTAGATAAGGGTTATACAGCACTCTGAACAATCAAAGTGCACTATAGAAATAATCATTAAAAAAATTCAAATAATTCTTATTGGGCTCATTTTCAGAGCTATTGAGTTTCTATTGACTTCCTTGTTGACATATGCTCTGTAACCTTCTTGGAGCATAACCTTTAAGAAGCTCTACAACTAGTCTCTGGTTATTACTCATAAAACTTGAGCATAATAGATTGTTTGAGGAGGGAAATATTTATGTGCATGAAAATAGCTAGAATTATCTGTAGGAAAGTTTTCCTTTTTGCTAGAGCTACACACAGTATCCAAAGGCCACGATGTGCATATTAAATAAAGTAAGCTGGAATACCTGTTTCTTCCCCTTTCCTCCCTTGTCCCCAAATCTTTCCTCTTTCAATAGTATCTGGATAACAGAAAGGAAAGGAACAAGTTTAAAAAACAATTAGTGGGACATGTGGTGTTCATTCTTGGCTGAAACACTACACATCCACATCTGCCTGGAAATACTCAGCAGTCTTTCATGAAAAATGTTTTTGAACTAATGAGGTATATTTGCATTCCCATTAGAATGGATTTGGAATTTTTCATCTACGCTGTGCCATGAAAAATGGATGTGTTTTTCACTGAGGTAATTTGAACATAAGCCACCGCATCAATGGAAAGACAACCTTTGCAGAAACTTTTTAACTTAGCACATTCCATTTGTTTTCACTGGGGAAGGTCAGACTTACATGAGGGATGTAAATTTCATGCACAAACCTAGATGCTGATGAGATTTGTTTTTGTAGATAATCTGCAGCAGAGAAATTTTTCATAATGTCACGGCAAAATAAATTAAAATGTTCATCTTCATATGGCTGATTCCATTGCATTAAAATAAATGTTGCAAGCTCATTTAATTAGTATAGTTAGGAATGTCTCTTCCCTTCTTCACTGACTCTCCAAATCACAAGTTAATTTGTCAAAATCAGACCATTGTTTTTCCTTCATTCTTCATTACCGAAAAGACAGCCCCATTTAAATAAATGTTTATGCTACAGAGAGCAGAGCAGTGAACAACCCCAAATATTTTTATAAGCCAATGTTAGAAAAGTTTAGCGTGCAGAGAGCTATAGTGCTTGCGTGTGTGGATGTGGTGTTATTGGATATTTGACTAGCTGAAAAGGTACAGAATGGAGCAGTCTGGTGTAACTGATGATGTAGCAGGCACCATCTCTCATGCTGGCGGCTACATGGACTTGGAAGCAGTTTTCTTCTGTGTTTTCAAAGACAAATGATGACAAAAGATACAATCTCTATAAATTACCCTAATCAAATCATTCTCTTCAAGAACTCTTGGTTAATCAATTAGTCCATGTTGGTGGCTCTTATGAATATAGCTCCCGAGCTGTCCATAGTGCTGCTTCTACCCACAATATTGTAGCATAGGGATGTACCCTCTCTAAAAACAACCCCAGCAAATAGATTCACAAAAGACCCTTCCACCCCCTCTCAGTACGTGGGGAACATAGTAACAGCATTAGATACCATACACAGAACTGGTGAAGGAGCTGCTCATGAAAAGGGCTCAAAAGAATTTTCTTACTTTGGGTTTGGCACAGATATTCCTTCTGTAGAGGTCTTTTTGGAAGGCATCTATCAGTAATGAATGGAAGAAATTATTGGCTAATCAGCAGGGTCCATACTAAGGAGAAGTTACATCTCAGCAAGGCTGACTGAGACAACTCCTTTCCTTTAAAACGCTGCATTACTATTCTGTAGCCCCCATCTGACAACCATAAACCCATGGACTGTAATAGGTGAAGCCTTCGTGTTGTCACAGAATGGTCTTTCTAACTTGGAAGCTTGGAAACAAAGAAGTTAGAAGGCCCTGTGATTTTTCTTAGCTTGAGCTTTCTTACCATTCACCTGTCTTCCCTAGTTATTTCTCTGTAAAACTTGTCTCATTGGTAGCAAATTGGGACCGTAACAGAGGAGTCTATTCATTAAACTCCTTGGCACAGCAATATGTTAGAGTGTCTTTTAAAATCTATTACCTCTATGAGTCTGATGATGCTGTGGTGTGGGATCAATCTTATTTTCTTTGTGTCACAAAATCCTTGAGACCAGCTTTGTTTCATTAATAAATTATGTAATTACCAGGAGACTTTAATTGCACTGGCACTTGATGAATTCACAATAGTAGCCTGTTGTACAATAGCAGTTGACACCTCAGCTTTTGGAAGGTGAGAACCCTTGGGGAATGGCAGAGTATTGATAATTCTAGCTGGCAGAGAAGCCCCTCCAAGATCAGACTGACTAAGCAAGCAAGACAAAGGGTATCTTCACATAGACACCTGCCTCTGCCCCGTCTCACACCGGGCAGGCTGTCTGTTTAAAGATGGTCCACCAGATGTGGAGGGGAAGCAGAGGTGCGGCAGGCTGTCCCTGCTCTGGGGCTGCCCCACCAGTGGTGCTCCGGAACATCCTCTAGCACCGCCAGCACAACCCAAGGTAGCAGCCATAAGCATGGCTACTGTCCATCTGTTCAGCAGACGTCCACTACAGCCCTGTTCTCGGTCGGGGGTTACCCCAACCATGCAGTAGTATTGTGGGCGATCCACCCTCAACTCTATGCTTTGTGGGAGGGATGATGTGGGCCCCAGCAGTCGCCGGGTCTGTTTGTAACCCCAATATTTTTAAAGGGATCCAGAGGTGATCCTGGAAACTACAGACAATAAGTTTGACGTCTGTGCCAGGCAAAATGGTGGAAACTATCATTAAGAACAGAATTGCTGGGCATGTTGATAAATATGGCTTAATGGGGAAGAGCCAACATGGATTTATTTTTATTTATTTATTTTTTATTTTATTTTATTTAAAAAAATTTATACCCTGCTACCCCTTGCCCCAGGCAGCTCGGAGCGGTTGACTTACCTTTAGCAAAGGTAAGTCATGCCTCACTAATCTGCTGGAATTCTTTGAGGGTGTAAATAAGCATGTGGACAAGGGAGACCCAGTAGATATAGTGTACCTGGATTTCCAGAAAGCATTTGATAAGGTCCCACATAAAAGACTCTTGAGAAAAATAAAAAGTCATGGAATAGGAGGTAGTGTCTTACTTTGGATCGGTAACTGGTTAAAGGATAGGAAGCAAAGACTAGGACTAAATGGTCAGTTTTCACAATGGAGAGATGTAAACAGTGGTGTGCCCCAAGGATCTGTATTGGGACTGGTGCTGTTTAATGTATTAATTAATGATCTGGAAAAGGGCGTTAAGAGTGAGGTGATCAAATTTGCAGATGACACCAAGTTATTCAAGGTAGTTAAAACACAAGCAGATTGTGAAGATCTGCAACAGGATCTTACAAGACTGGGTGCCTGGGCATCTAAATGGCAGATGAGATTTAATGTGGACAAGTGCAAAGTGATGCACATAGGGAAAAATAATCCAAACTATGAGTACACAATGCTGGGTACTAAGCTAGGAGTTACCACTCAGGAAAAGGATCTGGGAGTGATTGTGGACAATACACTGAAATCCTCAGCCCAATGTGCAGCAGCAGTCAAAAAAGCAAACGGAATGTTAGGAGTTATTCGCAAAGGGATAGAGAATAAAACTGAGGGTGTCATAATGCCTCTATACAAATCGATGGTGTGACCACACCTGGAATATTGTGTGCAGTTCTGGTCGCCCCATCTCAAAAAAGACATAGCTGAACCAGAAAAGGTACAGAGAAGGGCAACGCGAATGATAAAGGGTATGGAACGGCTTCCGTACAAAGAGAGGCTTGACAAGCTGGGTCTCTTCAGCTTAGAGAAGAGAAGACTGAGAGGGGACATGATAGAATTTTATACAATCTTGAGTGGTATGGAACGAGTAGATAGGGAATGGTTATTTACCCTCTCAAATAGTACTAGATCTAGGGGACACTCCATGAAACTAGCTGCCGGCAGATTTAAAACAAATAAAAGGAAGTACTTTTTCACTCAACTCATAATTAACTTATGGAATTTGTTGCCAGAGGACGTTGTCAAGACCAGTAGTATAGCTGGGTTTAAAAAAGGACTTGAAAAGTTCTTAGAGAATAGTTTCATTCATGGCTATTAACCAAGTAGCTTATGGGATGAAGCTTTTACTGTCGGGAGTTGGGAGTGAACAACGGGGAATGGACGTGGAAAACAGTAACGGGGGCTAACTGGGGGTAAATGTGGGTCAAAGAATGGTGTTAACATACATTCCACCACCCCTTGACCACCCCTGCCGTTGTGTCTAAAGACACCCCTTGCCTCAGGTTTGCATGAAAATTGCTAGAGAACAGATGGTTTCCTATTCCCTGCTACCACTCAGACAGACTGCTGGACAGCAGAGAGAACCACCATACAGCTGCAGCACCTTTCATTTTCCAGGACCTCTTTCCTCCCTGAGCTATGATTCTCTGGATTTGGGCTGGCTCAGGACTTTCTGTAGTAGGAGAGATGTCTCAGCATCCCCCACCTTAAACCTTGAGTTTGTGTGGGGCCTCTGCTATCATCCCAGTGGAAGGAGCTGTGAGTGGAAGCTCCTCCTGCCAACCAATTTGCCACCTGAACTGAAGGCTCTTTGAGGCCTTTCCCCTTGAGGTGACCAGGGAGGAGAAACAGTAGTGGCCTCTCTCCCCTCCCTGTATCATTTCATGAGGTAGAGAAAGGATGTAACTATAGTAGAGGAAGGTGGCACAGGTGCACCAAGGCCCAGGAGCCTGGGGGGCCATGCTCCCTCTTGCAGCTGCATCCTTTGCCGCTGGGAAGAGAGTCAGGGGCACCCATTCCAGTAGCTCCATCCAGGCCCCATTCCACCCTACCTATGCCACTGAATTGGAACAATAGGTTTTCTTAGATGGACGTGGGGGTGGCCCACCTCCGGGGGTGCACCCCCACATCCACCTGCTACCAGGCTCACCTGGGCCCACTTTAGATGGGCCCAGTGGGTTCCCCTGGCTATGGTCTACCCACGCAGTGCCCCCCCCCCCACCATGGAGTTACAGGCTATCGCCTGATGCTCTAGACTAGTGCCCACAACTCTATGGTGTTGCCAGGGCAACAGCTGGCCAGGAGTGGATGGGTCTGCTTAACAGATGGACAACAGCTCCATTCCGGACCAGTGCCCTGGGTTTGGCTGGCCTATTCCACTGTTGGCGCTCTGGGATGTTTACGATCACCCCAAGCGGGGCTGCCCTGCTCCACTTCCACATCTCGCAGGCTGCCTTCAGATGGACTGGCCAGCCTGGGGGTGAAACGGGCTGGTGTGGCCGCCCGCAGAACTGTTTACACCCAATGACACCAGCTAGAGAGGAGGAAAGCCTGTTTGGCTACCCATGGTCACTGGAAGCACTGTCAAACAATTCCCTCTAGCTGGCTGCTCAAGATGGAAAGAGACTGCAGGAGGGACCCTTGGCTGTCTTACTGGCTAATCAGCAGGACTCATACTAGAAGAGAGGCAATCCATGACTTGTTTCCTTGTCCATTTATACCTATGAAATTTAGAAGGGCTGACTGCAAAGGAAAACATTAGCAGGGTTAATGAGACTCTTGAGGAAACTAAGCAGTCATGGGATAGGAGGCAGTGTCCTGTCATGGGGTGTTTTCAGACGAGATGCTACCATGCATGGCCACCCAGTAACCACTCATCCGACTGCCTGTCTGAAGGTGGAGCAGGGGGATGCGTGCTCCCCTGAGCCACGCAGCAGCCACTCATGGCCACTCGCAGGGCACTGTTGAAAAATCCAGAGTGCCCCGTGTGGGGCAAGCGAGAAAAAATGGATGGCAATGGGCACCAACGTATCCCCAGCCCATATGAACTGGGGCAGCCATCCACATCAGCAGACAGCAGACTAATTTGGATTAACTGTGATTGTGTAAAAGCAGTCATTGGCTTTAATATATTTTGTTTTCCCAATGAAGTCAATGACTACTCTGGAATGAGCAGTTTTAGCACTGCTGCCATTGAGTCACCTTATAGCTAGATTTTCAGAAGAGCTTAGCAGAGTGGGGTAAATGGGAGCTGAGCTCCTTTGGAAATTAAGCCTTTAATGTGAGTCTATTCTAATCTGAAGCATTCATTAGGCATTCTGCAACATGTCAGGAACTGGAATCTTTCTTAGCTTGAATGATGGCAATTCCCTGTGCCCACCTCCAAATTTGTGTTTAATTAACTTTTAAGCAAAAGCAGATATTCTCTCCACCCAAATTCCTTTCAGTTTACTATTAGAAACTAATCTCTTTTCCTTCATACAAATTGGCTTGTACTGCTGTCCTGTGCTTCAGCAAAAACGGGGAGACTGTACATCAGCACCTAAGTAAACTGTTTTTAACCAGGAAACCCAAGTTAAACTGCCAGTAATAAATACATTTATTGGTTAGACAGTAAAAAGTACTGAAGAGTTTAAAATAAATTCAGAGTTATTTAAACTTAATTTATGACCAGGAAAATAAACCCTCTTTTACCATTAATGTTTTTTATCTGGGCCATCAAATGTCACACGCTACTGGTTTTGGATGTAAGGTCACTGGAAACAACATATCAGAGGTGTCAGCACCACAAATCAAGCAAAATTCCCCTAAAAATAAAAATGTCAGAAGTAAAATAATAGGCAATAGTTATTTCATGCTATGAAAGACTTGTAATATATCAAGGGTTCACCTTTTTCTCTCTTTATGATCTATGACGTTGAACACTAAATATAGTTCCCTTTAACTGACTCAAAATAAAGACAATGTAGATGATAACAATGCTAATGAGGGCAAAATTGACAGGAGAATGATTATTTGGATGCAAATTAATATTTGGAAATCTGTCCTAATTAATATTAACTGTCTAAGTAATGACCCTGGTACTGCATTATATGCAGGATATCAATGTTTCTAGTAGGTGCTTTCAGGAATCATGTTGTGCTGTGCTAGAACCCCCAAACTGGAAGAGACTTGGATAAGAGTTCTTCTTCATCAATCAATCATCATCATCAGAGGGTGACACTGGGTGTAATTCAGGGGTGGCGAACCCTTTCGTTCCCAGGGGCCACTTTGAAAATTAGTACAAGCTCCAAGGGCCACATAGAAGTTGGCTTAAGGAATCCATTCAGGAAGAGAAGGGTCCAGATCATTGAGCTCAGACTTTTAGTACTTCGGGGTAGGAACTGGATTTAGGGGGCCAGATCCAGGAACTGGAAAGAGGCCACATAAAAACTTGCCACATGCCACATTTGGCCCCACCCTAGGAGTAGTTACACTGTCTATCTTAGTCCTACAAAATGCCTACAGGACTAGGTTTTGACTCAGGTACACGTGCTCCAGAGGATTAGCCCCCCCCCCTTACATCTCTTGCCTACCAGGATTGTCGATGGCATCTGTCGCTCTGTCTGTGGCATCTAGCTATTGGTAGATGGGTACAATATTTAAACAGGGTGCAACACTTAGATTGGGTGCGATACATAAATGAGCCACTCACACAAGTTTTACTCAGTCATCAGCACTGGGCTGCAGCTAGTGGGACATGCTGCACTTCAAACCAGAGTGCACCCTTGATATTGCTGGTCTAGGGAGATCCCAGCCAGAGGCACTAAGGGGACGTCTTGGTGTCACCCCCATAATACTGGGGCAGAACAAAACTTTGGCAAAGGATTAACCCTTTGAGTCAAGGCTCCTGCTTTCAAAGGGTTTCCCCTAGTGTCAGGAGACTGAAAACCTTGGAATCTCAACTGTTCAAAAGTCAGGGTCCTAAAATCATGCAATTGGTTTAAAAATTATAAGATTTAAAAAACACTGTAAAGTGGGGTTCTTTTTATCAGCCTTCTGTTTTTTGAGCCTTTAGGTCACGGCACAGTTGCATTTTCATGCTTTTCTCTCCAACCAAGAGGGATGGAAACTTAACAACTTAAAACCCACAAATGGGTGCTTATCGAGGGGCCAAAAATGTTTCAGTGTTTACACAAAACAGTCAACCACGTGTTGCATGCCTTAACCACCCATTCGCTGTTGTGTCTAAAGATGTAAATTGGCTATAGGTATAAACTAGCAACTGGAATAGGGTGGCATCAGGGAGGGAATTGCAGTCCCTTTACTAAAATGCGATTGCAAGAGTTCAGATACACAGTACTAGGGCTGAAACAAGAATCAGTTTGATTCTTGCAAGAATCTCACGAGAATCAAGAACTCTTAGTGAGATCTCGAGAAGATCTTGCTAATGGTGTGAAATCTTCCAAAACATTTTGTTTTTTAAAAAATTGCTGTGCATGTGCAAAATGTCCACCAAGGCCATTCTGTGCATGCACGGTCCTTTTCCAAAATGGCATTGGCAGCATCACCACCAGCATTCACCAGCAATTAGAATCATCTACTGCCCACTGCAATATTTTTATTAATTACTTCGCAGACAAAATTGTTCTTATTCACCATGACTTGGGTGCTGTTACTTTAACTGCCGAGTCAGAGTGTTGAGTTTCGGACGCTCAGCCTTGTTCTGTTTGTTTGGATCAGTTTCAGTTGATATCTTCCACTGATGCGGAGGATGTGCTTGGAGTGATGCGGGCAACCAGGTGTGAATTAGATCCTTGCTCATCCTAGCTGGAGAAAGCCAGATGGGAGACATTGGGGCCATTGCTGGCTGGGGTTGTCAATATCTCTCTTTGGTGGGGAGGGGGTGGGGAGGATGCTGTACATACTTTAAAATGCAGTTGACCAGCCCTCACTTAAGAAACCATCTTTAGATACTGACTCCCCAGCTGGCTATCACCCTGTCTCTAAACTTCCCTTTGGGGGGAAGGTTATTAAACTGGTGATTGCCTGACTGCTCCAGGACCCAGGCTCATCTCAATGCTATTGGATACCTGGCCCCATTTCAGTCAGGCTTTCATCCTGGGTATGGCATTGAGACTGCACTTGTGGCCATGGTTGATGATCAGTGCCTGGAGATTGACAAGGGGAATTGCACCCTGTTGATCTTTCAGTGGCTTTTGACACAGTTGATCAAGAGGTGTTGTTGACACATCTGCAGGATCTGGTGGGGGTGCGTAGGACTGCTCTTGAGTGGTTCCGTTCATTCCTGTTGGGGAGGTCTTAGAGGATGGTGATGGGCGACTGCTCATTCTCCCCTTGTGACCTCCCCTGTGGGGTCCCACAGGGTTCCTTCTTATCTGCCCTCTTCTTCAATTCGTTATATGAAGTCGATGGGCAAGATCATTCAGAGTTTTGGAGTGGAGCGTTGTCAATATGTTGATGACACCCAGCACTACCTCTCTTTTTTGACCGACCCAGGTCCTGCAGTCTCAGTGCTTACCCAATGCCTGTCTGAGATTAGGGACTGGATGAAGGTGAGCCAATTGGAGCTGAATCCAGACAAAACTGAAGTGATGATGGTTGGCCATCCCTATGACTTGGGAGGAATTGAGAGTCCTGTTGTTGAAGGGGGTCGGCCCCCTTTGGTCACTCAGGTTCACAGGCTTGGAGTGCTTCTGGATCCCTTGCTGCACCTGGATAGTCAGGTGGCCAGGAGCACTTTTCACCAACTTCATCTGGTGAGGAGGCTGCGGCCTTTTCTTTCTGATTCGAACCTGGCCACTGTCATCCATGCTTTCATCACCTCGAGGCTAGATTACTGCAATGCACTCTACGTGGGGCTGCTCTTGATGACTGTTCAGAAGCTGCAGCTGGTGCAGAATGCAGCGGCTCGGCTCCTTTCGGGAACAGATTGCTGGGAACACATTACACGGGTGCTCCAGAGTCTGCACTAGCTACTTATAGCTTTCTGGGCACAATTCAAGGTGCTGGTTTTGACCTTTAAAGCCCTAAATGGCCTGACCCCCATATATCTAAAAGATAGCTTTTCCCACCATGACCTGTGGCAGTTGGCCAAGAACACCCTCCTGTGTGTTCCATCTGCCACTCTTGTCCATATAACAGGGGCACACACATGGATGTGTGTGTTCTCAGTTGTTGCCCCAATGTTGTGCAACTCCCTCCCCCTGGAGGTTCGTTGAGCCTGCGTATCTTTCAGAGGCAGTACAAGACCTTTATTTTTAGTAAAGCATTTGGTGGATGGGGATAGGGACTGGGTGGGAGGTTGTTGGGTGGTTGGGGTTGGACTGGATAGGGTTTTTGTTGGGTTGCATTTTAATGTCTTTTACTTGTATTTTCTGTTTTTTGTGAGCCGTACTGAGACTTCGAGGAAGGGCGGGGTAACAATTTAAACAAACAAATAAATAAATAAATAAATATTGGAAATGGGAGCTGTTCTGCGTAATTTTTTTATCCACCCCCCCCCCCCCCCGAGATGGGACGTGGCCTCTTTACTTCCCTTCCTGCCCCTGGAGAGAAGCCAAGTGCGGAGAGCAGCCCCTGACTCAGACAAGCAGCCAGGTGAGTAAGCTGGGGTTTGGGCATGGGGGAGGGCCATTCTTGAGATTCTTGCATTTCTCTGTGAGAATCCAGGCTTGTTCTTGTTTTCAAGAAAAATCCAAGCATCCTGATTCTTCTAAGAAATGCGAGAAAGTGAGAATTGAGGTTTCAGTCCTACACAGTATATACCTTTTGCTGTGGGCTATGTCCTTGTTTCACAATTCAGCAAAATAGACTTGTAGCAGCCTGGCAGAGGGTCACCTGGAGATGCCTCACTTGTTATTTTAAGACACTTGTATAGATTTTTCTAGTTTGATTTTATTCTTTACCCACAAATCTCCCTAGATTGTTAACACGATGGGCCTTTTTAAACAAGCGGGATTTCTCCTGCAGTTTAAACTTGTGTCTCTTGGAAACCTCTGTGGGGGGCTTTAGATGCGCCTCTGCGGACCAGAAGTCACCTGGGCGCCATTAGAAACAGCGGCACCATGCAACTCCTGGGTGTTTTCAGATGCAGCATAGATAAGACCCTGATAATTGAGGTCTTATCTATGCCGCGTCTCAAAAAACGCGGTAATGGCACCCTGGCGACTTCTAGTTTGTGAAGGAGTGTCTAAATCCCCCTGCGGAGGTTTCCAAGAGTTTAAACTGCAGGAGAAATCCCGCTTGTTTAAAAAGGCCCTATGTCTGGCAACTGCTGTCTCTGTGTATGTATGAACAGAGCTAAACATTTTCTAGATATGTCTGGAGTAAAATTGATAAATACACTTAATATTAGCCAGATTTTCTGTGTTATGCTGTAAGGGCTGGTACATGCTTGGGATTTATTCCAGCTCACATCTGGAATGGGTCCTGTGAGTCTTTCACATACTAAGTATGTGGATTAGGAAGAATGGGGCAGTCAGCTGAGCATACATGGAAAATGGGTTACAACATAAACTAATTTTTTCACTGGCAAGATCTTTATTCCTTCTCTGTAGCAGAAGCCTAAAAAAATCTTCTAGACCAGAATAGAGTATTTCTTATATAATTTTCTCCTTGCACTCTTTTCACGCATTGTTAGTAGTAGGAAAATCCTCCTGAGTATCTCAGAAGAGGTGATGATGTACCTCTGCTATGTTCTTGTGTTATGTGAAGGAAGGTGTTGAGATAAATGCCACTTACTGGCCTGATGATAATTAATTTTTTTATTATTATTTATAGAGCACGAGCAATGTACCTGGCACTGTACAATCCATAGTCAGTGATCGGTCTCTACCCCTAAAGGGCTTACTTTCTGAGAGACAAGGGAGAGTGATACGAGGAAGAGGTAAACATCAGGAAACACCAGAGAATCTGTAGTTTACCACTGCAGGGTAAACTAATGTAATGTATCAATGCCCATAAGGAGGAGGAGGTCTATAGAGAGGGAGTCACAGGGAATGTGTAGTATCAGACACATCCATAGATGTTTATGCTCTTATATTGCCCTTATTGCCATCATATTTAAGCACCTCAAAATTGAATGTGTTAGTCTTTGCAAAACCTATGTTGAGTAGGAGAATCCGTGGCCAAACAAATCTCAGTCAGCTCCTGAGTCCTAACCACTGAACCAAAGCTAATATACCTATTGTTCCCTCTGGTGGCTAAGATTTAAGCCAAACCCCATTGAGATGTGGATCCTGAGATGTAGCCGCTTTCTAGGTATTCTAAACGCTTTCTCCTCAAAACAAAATCTCTCACAGGCAATAGGACTTAGATTTCATCTTTGTGACTCATCCTAATTTGGATTGTTAGGCTTTATCTTAAGCTTCCCAAAGTTCACCTTACAAATGAGATATTCCTGAAACATTTTTTGTCCTATATAGCAGGGAAGTATTAAGATACTGACTTTGATGAATTGTGTGCATCATCCTTCTCAGTCCCTATAGTATTGTAAAAATATAGTCCTTGATACCAAAAAAGGTGAAATATGGTGTCTGATGAACCTGACTTTATTCTTCTGCATGTCCAGATCTCTCAGCTCAGCTGTTCCTCTTAATAATGGACTTCCTAATTTTAAATTCTAAATTTATCTCTATCCTCCACTAACTCGAGGTTAAATAACCAGAAATGTTGAATTGTGAGGTTGTGGTTATAGACAGTGTTGCTTAGACTAAATAGCTGATCCTATGCAATTTTTCAGTTTTTATACCAGTTTTTCTAGTAGAAGAAGCCTGGGGATCAGCTCTGCTAGCAGTGACAGATTTTCAGCAGTAGCAGCAGCAGTGCCAGTGGTATACAGGTATGGGTGTAGAGGCAAGGAGGCTGCTGAATGTGGGCGTGGTAGCGAGTGTATGCGTGCATGACTAAATAGAAGGTTGTGGGTGACTATGATGGGGTAGCAGGGAGAGAGTGTGTGTGTGTGTGTGTGAGAGAGACAGAGAGAGACAGAGAGAGAGTGATCTGGGGCATTCAATTTAAACTGGGCATTTGTAGGGATCTGATGACATTTAACATTTGTTTTAACTTGGGAATTTAGGACTAGTAATCATGTCAGTTTTGGCTGTTTGATGATATTTCACTGGGCTTGGATATTTGGGGTTTTTGGATGGCATATCACAGTGTTCAAATTACTTTACATCTTGATCTTCTGGCAAATAATGCACACATTATAAATCAGCATGTTCACAAGTCCCAACTGAAGTGGATGGGACTTGTGTGCATTAACGGATAGTCTGTTCATTATTTGCTAAAGGATCAAGCCATTAGCTAAATTTTAAGTGGAATCAAATTAAATTTGGGTCAAGGAGCTGGAATTCCTAGGGGCTGGGGGCAGGATGGATATGCAGCCTGGGGTTTGGCCAAGAGATTTATTGCAGCCTGCCCAGTGATTTGTTGATCACCCAAAGCAGATGCTTCTATTTCTATCTTTTTACTCTCCAGGCAGACTGAAACACAGGAAGAATGTCTATGCTACTACTCAGTTGTTCTAAGGTTTAACAGTATTCTGCCTGACCTACACACACATCTTTACCCTACCACTTTTAGTTGAGAGTGGTTTACAAAACATTTTCCTGCACAGAATGTAAAGCCACTAGTGCTGGAGGCTGAAATTCTTTCTTCATTTGGGAACATTATTGGTAGACAAAGTTCAAGCTTTCCTATGTTGATCTGCCAATATATGTAAACCTTGACCTGCAGAAACCAATCCTGAGCTTACTGTGCACTCTTCTACTAGAGGATGTGAGCTGAGACCACTAAACTCACTTAACTTGATAATTCTCATAGCAGTTTGACCAGAATGTTTTGTGGCCATTCTCATGGAGGCTGGATTTACCTCAGGGTCACATTACTATGGCCCTTTTTACATGAACACTCCCCCACCCCCGGCTGGGTGTGCGGGCGAGTGTGGGGTGGGGGCATCGGTGTAAACACCACAACGGTGGGTGGGTGGATGGGTATGAGGAGGCTCCATGCATGGAGCTGGGTGTTCGCCCATGGGAACGGGCACACACCCACCTCCACCCAACACGGCCTGTGTGGAAAGGGCCTATGTTGGCAAATCTCTTAATTACTTCATGATTTTTTTTGTAAAATAGGAATGTACGAATTTCTATCTTGGCTTGGACTTGTGGTTCATTTAGCCCAGTATCTTCTCTCTGACAGTGGACAGCTACCAGTGTTGCATAGCGGGTGCACAACCCTTGAAGTAGGCAAATGTGGTATAATCTGGCACCAATAATATTTCTTCATAATTCCTAGTAATTATAGATTAGTTTAAAAACTGAAACAAACTTCCATTTCCCTTCAAAATAAAATAGTTTTATTTGATAATGTTTTCATATTGAACATGTAATTAACACAACTCATACAGATTACTTAATGCAAAGATTAACTGCAATCCTGAAGCTGGTTGGAACACTGGCAACATGTGTCCCGTTAAAGTGAATGGGTCTCGTTCCAGTGCAAAGAGACAGTGGCCGTTTTTAAACGAGATGCAATCACGCCGGGGTCCACCCATCCCACATGTATGCAAATGCCCATCCGGAGCCAGCGTAGGGTGGTGTGTGCTCCCATGACCCATGCACCACCCACCCATGGCCATTCATGGAGAATCGGGGAGAAATACGGACTGCTCCATGCGAGGGGAGGCTAAAATGTGTAGGGGTAAGGGCACACAAGCATCCCTAGCCCGTTTGAATCCCTCCCCACTCACCCCATGTTCAAGTTTGCAATGTAAGCTTCGGTTCCTATCCCAGTGCCAGGGATTTTATGCTAGAGTGGTAGCACAGCTGAATTCCTTGCATGCCACTTTGCAAATGTAAGCTTACATGTGTTCTGAATTTGGCACTTAGTATTACACATTACTAGAGCTAGATCTATTCAGTGTTACATTTTCTTTTTAAATTGGAAGTCCAGAAATAAATCTAGTTTTGAGGCATATCATCTCAGCTCCTGTGAAATGTTTATTGAAGTGTCTGTTTCTCAGAAATGATTAGACCTTTTGGAGTTCATTTTGAGGTTCAGAGTGACAGATATTTAAAACCGAATATAATGATACAGCAATTTTATTCATTCTCCTGGAGTTGGATGGACGCTTTCTCTGCCTTGAGGCGCTGAATTTCGTTCAGAAGTAATTTCTAATATTGCTTCATCCTATTACTTTTAAATTCAATATAATTAGAGGCATATTCAGTTCATTACCAATTTGAACTTTTGCCCAGCTTTTTTCAGTCTGTTGCTTTTTCAAAACACTTTATTAAAAACTTGTTTTACTGTCACATGTTTTAAAGGAAAGTAATATCTTGCAACCAGTCATTTATTAAGATAATGCGTACACAAAGGGCAGGACAACAACAACATTCTATTACAGGCCGAGATGGAAAGATAGAAATAAACCGTAACTTAGTTGCACTTGTACGTGTTGATCTTAAAGTTATAACGTGTTAGAATATCAAAATGATAAATGGTATTTCCATTTTCAAACCCTTTCAGTATAGAGCATAATATTACGAAACATTTATTGTTTCAAATAATATGTCCTAAATTTTGATGTGCTTTTTCTCTAATAAATGCCTATTAAAAGAGAGAATCTGAGCACAATGTGAAAACTAATCTACCTTAATTCCATATTTATAATGATTTCCCCTCCTTCTGCTGCTTCCTCAGGCAGGGCCATCAAACTCAGTCTCTGGAGAGGGAGGTATTCAGTTTTTAACAGTAGTCCATGAAGAAAGTATACACTTAGGACTGTGCATATCCAGAGTGAGATTCCCATGGATTCAGTGACTTCACAGTGCCAGGTGCATTTCTGAGGCTACATAAATAATGAGAGGCTTGCACCAAGATCAAGGCAAGATTATGACCTATGACCTAATAAATAAACTTTTCTTGATGGACTCATCATCATTTACAGCACAATCCTCTGGCTAGTTAGTGTTACTAGCCCTTACTTGTTGCCACAGCACACAAGGGGGCAAGGTCACACTTCTGTGGGTTTAAAAGGCCACACTCATTATTACATGCAACAGTCTGAGGTACTAAACAAAGGGGAGGGGGAGGCATACTACCTCTACCCTTTGTGACTGGTTCACTTACAAACATCTACTTCTAATTAACCAACTAACTAACCTATATGGGAGACCCCTGGGGTGGGGTACGACCAAGGTTGGAATCTTTCATTCGCAACGTTATAAACTATCCTACCCCTCCATTCCTAAGGCGCTTTGTGGTGGAGGGTGTTTGGCAAACCCCATATCAGGGACGAGAAACAATGGGAAATGGGCCACTGGGTTACCTGGGACCATACTTCTCCTGAGGTGTCCAGGCTGACCCCAAGGCCTTCTGGGAAGGCGAGACAGTGGGCCAGCCCCCGCCCTTCTGTTCATAAGGAGGTGTTTCCAATTTATTCCTTATCCATTCCTTACCTCTAAACATTTCACCCTATCACGAAAACAAAAGTGTGACAAATGCTCTCCAGGATAGCCACCCAGGAAAACATGCCCAGCCCGCTGAGCCAATTGAATTATCAGCACTGTGAGGAAGGTGAAAAAATCAGACCCTCAATACCAATCTGAGTTGCCTGGAAATATTCCTTCCTGGCCCCAAATTAGCAACCAGCTAAAACCCACAGTGCTTAATGAGCAGGTGGGTGAGTGCTCACATATCCTGCCAGCAACCGTGGGGGGAGCTGGCTCCTCCCAAGATAGCGTTTAGGAAACTCCATCCGCCGGGGCTTCCCTTCACACCAACAGAGAGGCAGGACGCTGAGCACCCACCTGCTCATTAAGCACTGTGGGCTTTTGCTTTCTGGATGCTGGACACTAGTATGCCATAAAATAATAATAGATGCCTCATTTGTTTGTTTGTCTTTTCACACAGTGTTTGTGCACCATGGCAGGTGAGCCATCCCCATTCGCCAGCCCAGCTTGTTCCAATAACCATGGCAATGAGACATGGTGGCAGCAGCAGCTGCTCTAGCCATTTGGCCTGCCAGCATCTATGATTTGAGCCAGACCATGTTTGGCCGGGGCTTGTGGGCCTGTTTAGATGGACAGGGTTCCATATTCGCCTGTTGTCCAGGGTCTGGCCAGCTCCCGGGATCTTCCAGAGCGCCCCCATTGGGCTGTCCTGGAGCAGTCGCAGCCTGCTCCAGTTTGCACATCTGGTGGCTGCTCTTCAGATGGACTGGTCAACCTGGCAGTGAAGTGGGCTGTTGTGGGTAAAAGGGAGCTGCTGTCTGTCTGTTTACACCTCTGTCATTCCATCCACTAGAAAGCCATGGGTTACAAACACTGTGTGGAAAGACTAACAGACAAAGGAGGCATCTATTATTATTTTATAACCTGTTCGAGGCAGAACGGCATACTTTCCAACATCCAGAAAGCAAAAGCATTCACGTGGCTCTCACAAGAAAGATGGGAGGAGGGCTAAATGTTCCAAATATTGAGGAACCAAGATGTCTGTCAGCATGTGAAGTCGTTCTTATTGGCTGATAGGAGAAGCAGGCGGAATTGGAAGATGGGCAACCAGAGGAGGATTGCCCCATAGGCTCAGACCACTTTTAAACAAGCCACTTAGAAGCGCCTCCTGAGCCCCACATTCAAGAAGAAAACCGTGCAGGGAGTGTTTACATGCTCCTCGCCCTGCCGGCAGCGATGTACCACCTGTTCTCGACAGTGGCGACTGGAGACGCGAAGCTTTGAAGAGGTGCGTTCTGAAAGCCTCACTTGGCAGGCTTTCAGAACGTTACGTGCCTCTTCAAAGCCCCTTGTCTCCAGCTGCTGTTGCTGCTGAGAATGGGTGGCGCGTCACTTCCGGTAGCGCAGGGAGTGTGTAAACACTCCCCGTGCAGCTTTCTTCTTGAATGCGGGGCTCAGGAGGTGCTTCTAAACACCTCATTTAAAAGTAGACCAGGGTTGGGGGAGGAGGTTGCATAGAAGAGCTGAAACGTTCACACGTTATGGAGAAACTCCCTAAAGTTGTTGCGCTGGGATGGTGATTTCATTCAATTTCATAGGTTCTTTTCTGCCAGGTGCAAGTGCATGGGGGGATGGGTGGAGGCAGTGGTGGGTGGGTAGTGTGTGTGGGCGGCCCGTCGCAGACACCCACCCACCTACACCCATCTCCATGCATGGACCATTGGCACCCGTTGCTCCCTTCGTGGGTGATGGGTGGAGTGGGGGAGCACACATGCACCCCCATCCACCCGCCGCAGCGATCGCACAGACGCCCAGCCCTTGCACCTGCACATGTGGGTGAGAGGGGAGGGGGCGTCCGTGCAAAAAGGGCCTTAGTGACAGTGGATTTCAAGGATCAAGTAATCAAGGGATCACTTGATTTGCCAGGAACTGGTGCGACTTTCTGTGAGCAAACCAGAGATCAAGGATTGAAGGTGGAGCCTGGGGGGTTGCTTGGCTTCTTTGAACTCTCATACTAGTCCCTCCAGGTTATAACTGAGACTTATTGGCAGGGCAGTGAGTGGATGCCTAGCATTCAAGCTTCTCTCTGTACAGAAAGGATCTCTGAATCCAGGGCTGTCCATCTGGTGCCTTTCACAAGTGCTTTTCAAGAAGGATAAAAGGGCTGACAGTGGCCACAGTGTGCACATAGATTAATCACAAACCAAACAACTCCGACAACAGAAATCTTCCCTCCTTGGGTGTGTAAAGTTTATCATCTCATTGTTTAGCAGCACAATCACCCTGCCCATTTGAATCACAGCCTTCTCGATCTCAGCACTGCAGTTCCCAAGTGCGCTTCTGTTTCCTTTGAACTGCGGATATTTTTAACCTTCATAACTTGTACTATGAATTTTTCCAATTAACCAGCACATAATTAAATCAGCTGATTAAACAGAGGAGCTTTAGCTGATAAAGTACCATTATGGATTCAGATTGCACAGAGGCTTTCATAATATGGAGATTGTCCCCAAGAACAACTCTGAAACAGGCTCCATTCTTCAGTAGAACTTCAAAGAGCCCCTTTTCTATCTTCATCCTCCAGAATATTTTTCCTAAAGGAAGTCCCGATAGACCAGCATTCTGGAGGCATGGGATCTATTTCTAACTGTGCCACTGGTTTTCTGAGTAACTTTCAACTCCTAAGTCTCTTACGCCTTCTGTACATTTGGAATAATGCTACTGTAGCACCATGAGCTGGTTCTTCTGTAGAGGTTAATAGGCTCAGCTCCCCATGTCAGCTAATATTGCAGCTGAGGGGAATGAAGGGAGGCTGAACAAGGTCAGCTATGACTGAAAGAAGTCAAATGAACCCAGTCTGGAATAAAAACCTAAGGCTTACTAAAAACAGAAACCCTTTGGGATGTGAGGGTGGAATTCATGTTTGGGAAGATAGCTGTTAAGCATGGGATTGTTGGGTCAGGAACAGGCCCTGGGAGGTAGGCTTGGTGCAAGGCCTAATGGTGCAAGCACCTTTGGGGTGCTTTCAAATGGGACAGCTCCCACTGCTGCCAGGGATTTCTCCAGGCAGCGGCAGGAGCCATCACTGTAGCCGGGAGTCGACCTGGTCGCCAACCAAACATTACGGTGGTCGGGCTGGGGATGGGGGTTGGGAGATCCATGGACTTGCGTCTGACCTGCCCCCATGCTGCTAGGAACAACACACACCCAACTGAGGGGCAGCCATGGCAGCCAGTGATGGCCACAGCCATCCCGGACCATGGTAGGTAAAGCAGCTGTACAAATGTTATGGCATGCTTTACACCTGGGTTGGGCAGATGTTCCCCGGGTAGTGTTGGCACTTAGCCTGGCCTGTGAGTTGGGGATTTCTGACATGACGGTAGCCCACATTTCCATGTGGATCAAAGTGTGGAAATGTGGACTATCGTCACGTCTGAAAACACCTAACAACTGTGAACTGAGAAGCACACTAAGGAGACTGTAGAAGTCTGTGTGAAAGGAATAAACCAACTCGGAGGAGGCAGAAGTGGCCCTGGAGCTGGAGGTCTCCTCCCCAGGTAGTTTCATAGCAACCAGGGTCTTTTTCCAAGAAATCAGGTCCTTTGCTATAAATGGAGGCTGTTTATGTGCAGGCCTAAAAGACAGAGGGAGAGACAAGGGGTGTAACATTCACGAAGATGCGAGGTCTCAGGTGTGCGCTCTTGGCTTGGTTACATTGAGAATGATGGCTGGCTGGTTCATGTGGTGAGGATATGAATACACAGACCTCAGGTAACAGAGTATACTGGATGGTAGGTATCAGCAGGAGTTAGGAGAGGGGAGCGAGGAGTCGGGGAGGGCAGAGCAGAAAAAGTGGGTCTGGAGGAGGGATATGAAGGTACGAAGGAAGGGGGCGAGGGGGATGTGGGCAGGGAGGGAGTTCCAGGCGTGGGAGGCAGCTAGGGAGAAGGGACAAAGGTGGCATGGAGAGGCATGGGAGGGCGAGAGAGGGGTCAGGAGGAGCGGAGTTCACGGACTGAAGTACGGAGGGAAATTAGTGCAGAGAGGTAGGGGGGAGCAAGGTTGTGAGGAGCTTTATAGATGAAGACTAGGAGCTTGTGCAGGATTTGTTCAGGAAGGGGGAGCCAGTGAAGAGAGGAGAGGAGGGGCTGCACGTGGTCGAAGTGACGGGCGAGGTGGATGACCCTGGCAACAGAGTTTTGGATGGAAATAAGGGGAGAAAGGTGAGAGCAGGGTAGGCCAGTGAAAAGGAGGTCACAGTATGATTTCCTATATGTCTGATACCGAGATTGAAAATCACAGAAGTGTATTGAGTTAGGCAATACCAAAAGCAGATTTATACTAGTGACTACAGCATTACGGTAAGCTATCAGCAGGGATTTGTGTTCACTGCATTATCCCCATTGGTGGCAATGGGAAAAAACTAAGTGATCATAGGCCCCTGGATCAAGAACTGCAACAAGTCTTCTGCATGGGACGCTGAGGAATGTAAGATGCATGTGTGCGCTGCTAAGGGTGATCCAAATTCTTTATCAATGAAAAGTACTATATCGTCTTAGTTTACATTACCTAGGGCCTAAACTGTCTCTTTCAGAACTGTAGTGTATGCCTGTAGATCAGGGGGAGGGAACCCCTGGTGCATGGACCAAATCAGGCCCATGACTGCTTTTTATTTGACCTTTCTCAGTTCCTGGATCTGGTCCCTGGCTCCTGTCCCTACCCTACTCAAGCACTGAAGGAGCATATTCAGGGAAGGGAAAAAGCAATGTGTGTGCTTACAGGTGCTTGATTTATTGACCAGATGCATAGTACGGGATGCTCCCACCTATGCATCTTCTTTCAGTGTGTCTTCTTTCCTTGCATCTCTCTACTGCACAGCGCTCTATGAATTCAACACAAATATGAAACATGAGAATTTTGGATGGTGTAGGTCTATATCGCTCCATGTTTTCCAGTGTGGCACACTGGCTACTTTTTAAAATTGCCAGCGTATTTTCCAGACTAAAAAACGTTCCCTGTCCCTGTTTGGGATACCAAGGAGCTAGTCATTTAAGATTTAGTATTCCCAGTTAAGTAGCTTACTATGGAACTCGGAAGGAATGAATTTCAAAGGTTGTTTCAGCAATTTCATGTTGCCCTGTGCTAATACATTCACCATTTGAACTGCCTTTGGCTTAGAAGGGGGAAAGGTAATGCTAATGCTACCATAAGCGGCATCATCAAGGGAAGAAGCCCATTTTTATCTTGCCACGTGGGAACGAGCCTGGCTTTACTATCTCCAAGTCTACTGAATTTTATCGATGGGATTAAATAACGTTAAACATATAGATCATTATCAATTATCTCAGAAAAGTTACCATAGGCCTCCCTCTCCTTTATCAACAAGAGACGAGTATATCCGCATGCTTCTCACACTGTTTAAATGAATTACTGACCCTACTGCACATTCTGTACCCTTCGTAATGCAAGTAAGTGCACCGCACTACAGGTTTTTGCAACAGCCAATTCCTGCACCAGCTCAACAGTTGAATTTCTTAGTTTTTTCTCAGTATGGGGGATTGAATATTTATTTGAAATTATTTATCATTTATATAGTACTTTTGATGTTGAAAATGATTTACAACCCCTATCTAGCTTGCCCTCACAACAACCCTGTGAGGTTGGTCATTATTATATTCCCATTTTACAGATAAGGAACTTGAGCTGAGAGACTGCCAAATGTCACCCAGTGAGTTCATGACAAAGACATGACTTGAACCATGCTCTCCCAAGGTCCAAGTCCAACACCTTATCTACTAGTACACTGGCTGTGGATCAGACAAGTGGCTGGTTTGCTGCACTTTTGATAGAGTAGCACAGAACAGCATACAAAACCGAGTTAATTCCAGGTATTACTGATGGTCACCAATTATCCAAAGGAAGACAAGTTATAATGAAGATTTTAATTTTAAAGTAAAATAACTAAGGCTGAGAGATCCATAAACCACTTTTTCTGGAATAGCCCTGCTGCCTTCAATGGGGCGACTGTGAGTAAGGGGTCATGGCTAGGGTCTTGTTTTGCATAAACTTATTCCCCCTCCTGATATTGCCAATGACGGTATCAGAGGTTACCAAATCACCATCAGGTAATAATGGCTTTCAGTCACTACCAGCATGAGTGGGAAAATCTCTGTACCATTTGTAGCTCCTTAAAGCACCTAGCATTATTATTAATTAATTATTATTATTATAAACATTTATATAGCACCGGTCATGTACCTGGCGCTGTACAGAACATAGACATAGACGTGGTCCCTGCCTGTGGCTTACAATCTAAAAGACAAGGAGGGGGAGACTAGGAGAGGGGACAGTGGGAGACACGGGAGAAGACAAACAAACATTCAGGCGGATGCAAAGTCTCAGGTGCGTGTGCTTGGCTTGGTTACAATCAGGTTGGTTGCAGCAGTCTGCAGAGGAGGGCAGACAGTAAGTATATGGGGAACGACTAGCAGGCATTGGGAAAGGCGGCGAGGAAAAAGTGGGTCTTGAGGAGGGATTTGAAGGAGCGGAGGGAGGGGGCAAGGCGGATGTGGGTAGGGAGGGAGTTCCAGGCATGGGGGGCAGCGAGGGAGAAGGGTCGAAGGCGGTTAGGTGAGCAGGAGAAACGAGGGAGAGTGAGGGAGGGGACAGAGGAAGAGCGGAGAGCGCGTGCAGGAGTGCGTAGGGAGATTAGGTCCGAGAGGTAAGGGGGAGCTTGGTTGTGGAGTGTTTTGAACGTGAATACCAGGAGTTTAAACAGGATACGTTCAGGAAGGGGGAGCCAGTGAAGAGAGAAGAGGAGAGGCTGCACATGGTCGAAGCGACGGGCAGAGTGAATGACCTTGGCAGCAGAGTTTTGGATTGCGATAAGGGGGGACAGGTGAGAGCGAGGGAGGCCAGCAAGGAGGAGGTTGCAGTAATCGAGGCGAGAGATAACCATGGCATGAACAAGGGTTTTGGCCGAGGAGGTAGAGAGAAAGGGGCGGATCCGAGCAATGTTATGGAGGGCGAATCGGCAGGATTTGGCAACAGAGTCAATGTAAGGTTTAAAAGAGAGGTGCGTGTCAAAGATGAAGCCCAAGCTACGGGCTTGGAGAACAGGATGGATGGTGACTCCATCAATGCAGATGGGCAGGTTAGAGGGAGAGGAAGGAAAAATGAGGAGTTCGGTCTTGGCCATGTTTATTTATTTATTTCAAATGTATACCCCGCCCCTCCTGCGAACAGCTCGGGGCGGCTTCCAACAATAAAATATACATAAAAACAAATATAAAACAATTTTAAATACATCAAAAATACAGGGCCCCAGGATACATTAAAACAATAGACAATAAACAGGGTAGGGGAGATAAAACCCCTAACCTACTCCCCCACCCCACCCCAAAGGCCTGGGCAAACAGCCAGGTTTTACAATACCACCGGAATATCAACAGGCTTGGGGCCAGGTGAGCTTCCTCCAGAAGGGAGTTCCAAAGGCACGACCCGACCACCGAGAATGCCCTCTCCATTGTGGACCCCCGCTTTACGCGGGGAACCTCCACAAAGGCAACCCCGGCCAACCGAAGGAGCCTTATAGATCAACGTCAAAACTTTGAACCTAGCTCGGCACGCTATTGGCAACCAGTGCAGAGTCCAGAGCACAGGTGTAATGTGCTCCCGACGACCTGTCCCTGTAAGGAGATGGACCGCCGCATTCTGCACTAGCTGCAGCCTCCGAACCAGAACAAGGGAAGCCCCACGTAGAGCGCGTTGCAGTAGTCCAGCCTCGAGGTGACGAAGGCATGGATGAGGGAGGCCAGGTCTGGGCTGGAGACAAATGGACGCAGCCTTCGCACCAGATGCAACTGGCGGAAGGCAGCCTTAGCGACTGCCTCCACCTGCCGTTCCAGGCGTAGGTCTGCGTCCAATATCACCCCCAGACTCCGGACCTGCTGAGCTATAGGAGGGTGAACCCCCCCAATCAGGGGGGCCACTACCTCCTTCGCTCTCCCCACCAACATCACCTCCGTCTTATCAGGGTTGAGCCTCAGTCTGCTCTGCCACATCCATTCCACCACGGCCTCCAAACACTGGGATAGCAACGAGACAGCTGGGTCTGGGTTTGAGTTGACGTCGGGACATCCAGGCGGAGATAAGAGAGAGGTAGTTGACAGGGCATTGACAACTAAAGAAAATACAGCCTTCTTCGGCTACAAAAGTCTCTCTCAAGAAGTAACTGTGCGTACTTTATCATAGCAAACTTTCTTTTTTAATGTCTGAGCTGATTGAACACATGAAGGTAAACACTCACTGCTCACAGACTAAATTTAGACTCTCTTCAGTACCTAAATTAAACCAGAGAGAAAAAGCTTAACAATGGCCTTTGCTTAATTTGACATATCCCTCTTCAAATACTTCCACCACAAAATCCTTTTGTGCTCTTTTAAGTAGGACAGCTTCCTTCCTTTGTGTGATTTAAGTGTGGCACAAAGAGACTCAGGAGCTCCCCATTTAAAACACACACACAAAAGAGAAAGATAAGAGGAAAACAGGTCTTAAACAACCAAACTGCTTAACACTGCAAAAAAGAAAAAAGAAGAGAGTAAAAACACAGAGAGCAGAGCAACATTGAATGTTCCTTCTCAGCCTAGAAGGATTTAGATCATCTTCTATCCTGCAGACCTACCATTGGCAGCAGCTGTACCAGTTCTATAGTCACTGAAATGTCTAAGAGAGTGTGGTAAACCAAAGTAACCATAGAAAAAGACAGAAAACCCCTCCACAGCCTCGGCCTATGTCCTATGACTCCAGCTGGGAACCTTGACTTTCCATTCTTCCTTATTCCTCCTAACCCTTTCCCTCTGAATATGACCGTTTGCTCACTAAGAAACCACTTAGAGTTGAGAACTCTGCTAGATGACGACCCCACTAATGCCCCTTTCTGTGATAAAGAGAGAGAGCTGCAGTGGAGTCCAGTGATGTGGTTCACAGATGCTGTGGGATTCCTTTGGGAAGCTCCTTGCCTCCCACCCGCTCACTCCCAGGTACAGAGGGATTATTATTCTCTATTTTGGGGGCACCTATTGCCGTAGGAGGTCTAGTAGGATTTAGTCCAGATAGAAGAACATGCAAGTTAGTAAGTGTACTATTGGTCACATGATCAGCAAGTAAATAGGAAGCCGTTATTTACCCTTTCAAACAATACTAGAAGTAGAGAACAGACACTCTATTAAATTAGCTGATAGCAGATGCAAAACAAATACAAGGAAGTACTTTTTACTCAACATACAATGAGCTTGTGGAACTTGCTGCTTGTTAAGGCCAACAGCATAGCTGGGTTTAAGTGGGGATTGGGTGGGTCCATAAATGGCTATTAGACAAGTCACGGTGTAAATATCTGGGAATGGATCATTCCATTATGACCTGTTGTGTAATTTCAGTGAAGTGACCAAAGGTGGCCACTGTTGGAGGCAGGAAGCTGGGCCAGGGCAGCTGGAGCATTGGTCTGACCTAGTACAGCACTCCTTACATTCTTGTGGTGGCAACCCAGACCCATGACATTTATTGATAGTGTAGCATACCGTGTAAAGAGCTCTTTGGACCTTAAAGCCAACATGCTCAGCCTTTACTTTATTTTTACTGTACTGCCTAATAGATGTTCTGTCAAGCCATACACTTCTTGCTGTAACAAATTATTCCTCGTCTTGTGACAGGACCTCCAGCTGAGTCTGCTGTGCTCAATTAGGAGAAAATGCATATTTAAATCCGCCCCCATGGTGCAGTAACACTTCACTCTGTGGCCTTGGCAAAGCAGCCATTTAACTGTTTCTGTAGAGGTTTCATTTGCAACACATTGTTTTAATGTCAGCAGCATTTCCCTTTATTCTAGCCTTGCTGGCAGTGCTCCCCCAGGCATCAGAACATGGACAATTAAAGCCCACTCCATCATGTTGGGAACCAATGATTTTCTTCCCTTGATACAGTCCATCACCACACACCAGCTGCTGTTACCATTACAGCATCCTGCCTTGTGCCAAGAGACTGCAGTCTCCCATTAGGCTGCTGTGACCATAACATCATTCATCGGCTGGGAAGGGGTGGTCACACGGCATGGGGGCTTTGACCTGCCTTCCTTCTACAGTGTGTTTGGGTTCTGTCAGCTGGAATAGCAGGAACCCTATGGCCATTCCCAACCCTGGATCTCCTATTATGCATGGCACTGAGTTAATATCATAGCTTGCCACCAACATTATTTTAAAAACAACATTTCTTGGGACTTTCATCATGTGTCTCTTGTAAGTATGTATTCCCATTGGAAAACTAAGCATTTTCTTTCTTTTTTTGTGGAAGTCATTGGGAACTGAAAAATATGAAACCCTGCGGTAATAAGTTTATACCAAGGTTAAATATTATACAAGCATGGTAAGCAAACTGCTGATATAAAATATGAACAACAAAATGCAATATGAGCTCTCATGACAAACTATACTTGGCCTAGGTAAACTATCAAAACCCCTGTAAACCCAGAGGATTCTGTACTGCAGGCAATTTATTCTTTGTTTTTAGACAGGCCAAAATCTGTTCTCAAAACAGCAAATCTCCGAGATGCCCAGACAGCATGCAGTCTTTAAATTTAGCAATCCAGCTTTTTAGGGATTCTACAATACCCTTTGATTATTCATAAATCAAAACCACCCAATACAAGTTCATGTCCTCGCTTACTGAACTGAAGATGTCATTAATTATTGACACCCATTTTTATGGGAATAAGTTCAATGTTCCCCATTCAGTTTGAGCAATAAAGACTTGACTGTACTTACTTCCTCTTCTGCAAAGTCTGCTTTTTGGTATCACTTAAGTTATTTAAAGAGAGATCTTGATTTTAATCAGCCTAAGCGATCTTGATTTTTAATCAGCCTAAAAGTAAAACAAGGATAAAATTGGTGGAAAGGAAATTCGCTGCTACTTAAACTTCTTTTATGTTTACATCTGCAGTATTATTTAATTTGAAACTTACTAAATTTATTATATTTGTAGAACTTAAATAATTAGCAGTTGTGAAGGCATCAACCTTGAATTATGAGAATTGTCCATCAATCAGTTCAGCAAGGCAAGAGAAGACCCAGCCACTATGCTTCAAACTTGACCTGAAGAGACCAACTCTGGGTGGTCTGGTCATGCCCACTTAGATCTTTGGTTCTCTGTTGAAATTGGCCAAGATTTTCAATAGTGGCTAGTCATTTTGGATGTTCTCATATTTTGGCCCTTTTCAAATAGGCCCTGGAAGAGTGAGGGGGTGGGGATGCGCCGCAGCGTGTGTGGTGCGTGTGCAACCAATCATATGGATGCACACCCATCTCCACCAATTTCTACGTACGGCGGTACCTTTGTTCTGTCCGATGCCTCCATGGGGGGAGGGGGGTTGTTGGAGATGGATGGAGTGCGGGAGTACGCACCCCACCCCCCGCACTGGCTGTCACACGGAGGTCCCCCCCCCTCCCGCCCACCCATTTGCACACATGGGGGGGGGGGGGGGGGAGAGTGTCTCGTGTGAAAAGGGCCTTTGTGTGTCCAGCTTGAGACATCACCAAAGGCAATGATTTTCAAAAGAGTACTTATTCTGTCCTCGCCTGTAGGTGTTACAAAACTTAGCACTCAGAATCACCTGGTCACTTTTGAAAATACAGGCAATTATTGTTAAGGGTATCAGATGCAAAGGTTGGTTTTGTTAGGTACCAATTGTTAGTACTTACGGTACTAATGGAAAATTTAATAACATATGAGAGGAGTTGTGGCTGGAGCAGGAATGAGGAACCTGTATCCTGTGGACTAAATCTGACCCATGATTGTTTATTTGGCCCCTTTCCAATGCCTGGATCTGGTGTATGGAGCTAATCCCTATCCTGAAGCACAGAAAGAGGGGGAAGAGAGCAGAGATGAGATGCATAGGATGCAATGGTAAGAGATGGATCTATGGCATAGATTCATGATCTGGACCCTCCCCTTCCTTCCCCATCTGGAACAAATCCCATAAGCACCCTGACTTCAAACCTCTGTCCAGTCTGCACAGCTTGCACTAATTTTCAAAGTGGCCCATGGGAGAGGAAAGGTTTCTTACCCCTGCTCTGGAGCAGTGATCAGCTGCCAAGTGGTCATAACTTTTCTGGATAGGAACCAGTGACCTAGAAGTGAAAGGATCCCTAGCCCATTAAGCAAATTATCATTTCCCCAGAAAGGTTTGTTTTATGAACAAAAAGTCTTTTATTTATACATAATCGATCTGTATATATGAGAAGCCAGTCTTTCTTGCTATTTTAATATAATTTATAGGGATGAGACTATCGGCGAATTATCGGTTACCGGTTTTATTGGTATTGGATTAATCCAATATCGGATTTATCGGTATATCATTTTTTTAACATTGTCGATATTTCGGATCTTTAACATTGAGGCTATGTTAAAAAATGATATACCAATACCGATATTCTTGGTATTATCAGATTAATCCGATATCACCAATTATTGGCATTATCAGATTAATCCGATACCCATAGTCCCATCCCTAATAATTTAACAAGAATTCTTAGAGGTTTCATTCATTCATCTGAGAAATAGCAGGACCCTGCAGAAATTGCCAGGTTTTAGTCTTATGGCAGAGCTGAGGTGTAGTCAAATAAAACATTGAGTTGAGAGGCAGGAGTTGGTCGAAGAGAAGTGTCTGAGCAAGGGGGATGACCAACAATGGTGGTCCATCCCCTTTGTTGCATGGATGTGCCAAGATCAAAAAGCCAGAGAGTTCCATGCAGGGTAGGTGGAAGCGTGTTACAAATGAGCAGAGCAACAAAGCAAGGTGTGGAGCTGAGGCAAGTTAAGGCAAAACCTGCTCAGGGTCTGTCTGCCTGGCCTGTCTGCCCAGGGTCACTCCTGGATGCTGCTGGCCAGTGCAGCTTTTCCTGGGCCTGATCCATGCTGTCATCATAGCACTTGTTCACCGTGTTTGCGGACCTCAGCACATGCTGGGACTGGGCAGGGTGTTACAGATGGGGGGCACACATTAGCCTGGATTAGCCTGGCTGGGCAAGGCTTGGCCTGTGCTGCATGGCTGACCATCTCTGGATGATGTGTTGGGTAGCATCTGGCTGTCTTGCCCCGTGGCAGGCATGGGCCAACATCTGGTGGACACCTAACAGATGGTGGGTGAATTGTGGCCCAATGCAGAGTATGGTGGGCTACTGTCTCATTTGTTTTCACCCATAGTGAGTGGGATCAAGTCAAGGGGAGGGTTGCCAGATCAAAATGTTAACAAATAAGAGCTCCAAGCTAACACAACAGAGCTGAGGGATACTGAAATAAGGGCCATCCATTATGTTCCGTGGAGCTGCAGTGTTCAGAATAAGGGATGTCTTTTGTAATAAGGTGTCAATTAAGTTCTATAGCTGTCAGGGTCATAGGTGTAGGGCATGGTATGTAGTGCTAGGATCAGTGCTAAGGGGTGGTAAGAAAGGACAGTCCAGGAAGCTGTCAGCTACTATCAGGGAAACTAAGAGGGAAGACTAGGAAAGACCAAACAGGAAGGCAGAGCTTGGGAGTAGAAAGACAAATGCACAGACCAAGCCTCCACAAAAGACTATGCCTAGCATAGCATGCCCCCACTAACGGGTAAACTGTTGCCTCGGGATCTAGTGGCCATACGTTCTGAGGCTATGGCCAAGATCATCACCAGGAACTCCATAGTGGTTGTAGACCAGCAAAGGCCAGAGAAACCAGAGCCCACAGCAAGAAAACACCAAACCAAAGAGTACAAGAAAGAGTAGGTAAGAGAAGGGATCAAGGAGACACAACCAAGCAGGTAGGCTCGACACACAGGGAGACCTACAATAAGGAAACAGATGAATGCACATACAGCGACAATACGGAAGGGCAGGACAGTAACCTGAAGAGGCAAGGACAGACTGTACATTACAGATACCTTGAGATGGGTACATCAGGGCAGGATTGGAGCAGAAGGAGGAAGATAACTATTTGAGGTGAAACAAGAACATTGAGCATTCTCATGAGAGATCTCACAAGATCTCACTAAGGTTTCTGAAGATCTCTCATGATTCTCAAAAATCCCACAAACACCTTGCACATGCACAAAATGGCCACCGCAGCATTTCTGGCATGTGTGGTCCCAGCAGCCATTTTGCACATGCACTTTTGTTGAGGTTTCTTGAAAATCTCACCAGAGTCTCAAAACCCCAATATGCTCTGCACCTGTGCAAAATGGCCACTGAAGCCATTCTCCACATGTGTAGCCCCTCCCCCCCCGGTGGCCATTTTGTGCATACGCAGAATGTTTTGGGGGGTTGTTTTGCGGTGCTCGAGAATCTCGGCAAGAACGCCGATTCTCGCAAGATTCCTGATCCGTAAAATTTCACTGAGAAGCCCATTCTCTGTGAGATTTTCACAGCCCGTGAAATCTTGTTTCATCCCTAATTATTGCCAAACACCTCAGTAGTGCTGTCTGGAAGATAAGGGCAGGTAGAAGGGGAACAAGGAACTTGGTATAAAAGCACCCAGAGGGAGATTGGGGCAAACAAGGAGAAAAACAGCTATGTAGACACCGAGGAGAGATGGAGACAAACACAGGGGAAGAGCAGTACTCCCGGAAGTCAGTAACAACAAGACATACACACAGAGTAAGGGAGAACCTAGAGGAACGCTATAGGGTGGAAGAAGTTAGACCCTGCACACTCCAGGCTAGTGAGGATCAAGAGTACAACTCAGAGGCAGAAAGGGTCGGCTAACAGTAATAGTCTAGAGCGGACAGTACAACAGGCATTCATCAGGGAGTGTTAGGAAACAAGGGAGAAACTTAGTCTAAGCAAGGGAATGGGAGGTTCCACCTAGGGTTGCCAACTATGCATAATTTTTAAGGAACGTTTATGAAAGATACAGGTTGCAGGGCCTGCATTGGCACATAAGGCCCCAGTGCAGGCCCTGCAACCTGTATCTTTCATAAGTGTTCCTTAAAAATCTGCATAGGTGGCAACCCTAGCTCCACCCAGCAAGGGGAGGAAGAAGCCAGAGGCTAGGCTTACAGACTAGAACGTGGCGGGGTACCATGAAGCTTTACTCAGGAAAACAAACTATGGCATGGTGAGACACAACAGGCATCGCAAATTATAGCCTAACAAGATATAGACTCTAATCAGGAACAGCTGGGAACCAGGGAACCCAGTCTGAACAAGAGAAACCCTAACAAGGGAGTGAGAAGAACTAAGGTTGACAAGTTATAAGGAGGAGCAATACCACCTGGCTTGCTGCACATATACTGAGACTAGGATGCATGGGATAGAACACCAACAGAGACAGCATCAAGACAGATGTCCCAGCAGCTTCTTTTCACGCCCAGCATGCCTTATACACAGCTGGGAGCCAATCAGGAAGTGGGACAGGCAGGGCCACTAAAGCAAGCAAGAAAAGGAAATATAAAGAAATCCCTGGCCTGGACAAGTCAGGCAGTGGCACAGGGAGACAACCCCAGCCCCATCCTGGGTCAGGGGTTGGAGTCCAGGCCCTGACAAGAGCGTAGTAGGGCTCTGAAATAAGGGGTGTTACCTTAAAATAAGAGAAATCTGGCAACCCTTGGCTTTTGAGCTGGCTGTGAGATAGGGTTGCCACCTAGGCAAGTTTTTAAGGAACATTTATGAACCGAACTCCGCCCAGCCGAACCTGAACTCGGGTTTCAAACCGAACGTCCGAACATCCAAACCGTGTTCTGTTCGCACATCCTTAGCACTTGTGCCCCTGAGACCCTCTGCCCTGTTCTCTGCTTGTGACACACTGTAATCAGGGTTCCTAGTCTTCTCTTTGTGATGGAAAACCAGAGAAAAACTGAGATTTTGCCTTTTACCAAAGAATTTACCAGAAAATGGCAAAAACCTACAGGCTTGGGAGGAGGACACAGAGAGCACGGGGCAGCGAGGACGTGGGGTGGAGCTGAGGGGAAGCAATCTGAAGGCATGTACTGGGGGCGGGGGAGCAGGGGCTCTGCATTTGGAGGGGTACCACAGACCTCCTATGGGTTGGGGGGGCCAGGGGAACTATGAATTGGGGCAATCAGGTGTTTTGGACCTTGGGAAGAGGGGACAGGAGGTGAGCCTAATTGGGCCCTTAATGGCTTCCCCAAGTGCCAGCCTCTCTATGGTCCCCCTTTGGTTGGCAGCGTGGTCTGGAACCAGGCTGGGAGGAGGAGGCAGCGAGCACAGGGCAGTGGAGGGGAAGCAACCTAAAGGCATGTGCTCTGCATTTGGAGGGGTGCCACAGACCTGGCATATTTTTTTTTGGGGGGGGAGACTGTTGGTGGGACAGGTAGCTGCAGAACTGCATAAAAATGAAAATATTATAATAAAATGTGGTATTGTAACTCATACCTATATACATTGTGGTGCGGGAAAGTCAACTAATGCTTTCTTTTAATCACAGAAAAACAGAGATTTTTGGTTTTTTAGTCAGACCATTTATGATTTTTCTCTCAGAGAATTTCCAATTTTTTGTTGTGGAAAACTAGGAACCCTGACTATAACTCAGTTTTCTGATGACAATTTCTCCTTTGCCTAATTTAGTGTTGGGATATATAGGGGTGGAATTTGTTGTCCAGATGTATATACGGGGATCAGTCAAATAATCTGGCGATCCCTTCTTACCTTGGACTATGAAATAAACCATCTCTGATCGATCGGACAAGCCAATATCTGAATCTTGTAAGTGGAATTTAATGATGTACTGTCAGCTGGTCAAACTGCTAACCTGCATTCAAGAATCCTGTGGTATGAAAACTGGCTTCCTATTGGACTTAATTTTCCTTTAGACCTAAGAGGAAAAGTACAAAAATCACAACAAAAGAACCAATGGACATTTTAAACAAGTTTTCAGCACATAGAGAAGCACACTAGACTGGCAGAAGATATGTAGCCTTTATATTTAATAGCTGTTCTTCTCTGGAAGAGGCTTCAGCTGCACTTTCTGTATAAATGTCTCCATTGGTTTGAGTCACCACTATCTTAGCATGTAAAGCATTCCATGGTGGAAGTAATGAGATTTCCAGTGGATTAGATTGTTCTAACCATCAAATATTTAATAAGAATTAACATCCAACCCCTTCGCTTTCCACCTTCCGCAGAAAAAGGATGCAATTCTATATAACACATCAGGATTCTACTTTCTAAAGTGTATTTTTGAATGCTGAGCAGATGGGTAGCATAGATATTTGAAAGAAACACGATTTGTCCTTAGCAGGTTCATGGCGATTAAAAAAAATAAAAACCCAGAAGGAAAGAAAAGACAATACAAACCGACACTGCACAAGTAAGCCCATCTCATTAGTCATCATGTCAATTGCAGTACCTAAGGAACAATTTCGTAGCAATAGCGTATTTATTTGATGTTGCACGAACTACCTGGGCTCATTGTTACTTGATGGCATTTGCTCTTAATGCTCCAAGTACCTCTTTAACAAAATGGCACTCCATAAAAATTTAGTGTGTTCCTGCTGTAATTAAAAAGCCCTAGTCATTTTTGCATTTATGATATAAACTATAATAGCTGTAAAATCCTGCAATTAATTTGTGCCAACATTTCATACTTGAGAAATTCTCATTACAAATTTCATTACTGATTCACTTATCTGTAATTTGTCCTATATAACCTAAAGAATATTAACAAGTTTAGAGTCACTTTTGCTCTATTAAAAGCTAAACGCAAAAAGTCTTTCACCTAGCAAAGCCAGTCATAAGAATTTTCAAAAATAGCTACAAAATGGGAGGTTCCTACGTGTAGATTGCACAAAAAGGGATAATCTGCACGGAATAGAGGTTGCAAACGTAATGTAAAAGCATTACATTTGGAAGAGAGGTGATGAATCCTTAGCTAATTTGCTGTGTCCTGTTGTTCTAAAATACATTAACAGGGGTTGAATGTGTCACAAAATGGCCCTGGGAGCAGCAGATGGACATCTGAGGGCATAATTTGGCCCTGTAATTAGCAGAGAAATAAAGATGGTAGGTTCAGTCCAAGAACAGTAATAGGCTGTAATTTTGGTTGTTCTTGCTCCTGTTTTCTACCTGGCTCCGCTCACTTCTATCTTGTACTGTATTGACATTTCCCAGCATTTTCCAACATTGTGGAATGTTTGGAGATTTATTTAATTGGCACAAACTCTCATTTTTGCCAATCAAGCTTTCTTGACTATTGCCAGTGGTAAACAACAGAATTCAAAAGGGGGAACACATCTGATGCTAAACACTGCTCCTCCCCTTCCTCTCTCCACAGTGTCTGTAACAGTACCTCTGGGCAACATATCTGCAGGTCAGAGACAGTGCCACAAACAGAGAGAGCAGCCTGGGACAATGAGGGCACATCCACATGGAACTTATCTAGGGGGACCACAATTCTTGGGTAAATTATACCTTGAAATAAGCCATTTTATTTATTTATATTTATTAATTATATATATATATGTGAGTCGCCCCATATGCCTACGGCATCCTGGGGCGACGTACAACTAAAAACATTAATAAAACAATTTTTAAAAACATCAACAATTTAAAAAGATATCATTTGGGCAGGAGAAGAGATAAAAATAAAATAAGGGCAGGGAAGACCTAAAAACCCTATCTCACCCCCCCTCCCCAAAGGCCAGGGCGAACAGCCAGGTTTTACAAGTCCGCCGGAATGTTAAAAGGCTTGGGGCCAGGCGAGCTTCCTCCGGGAGGGAATTCCAAAGATGTGGCCCAGCCACCGAGAATGCCCTCTCCATCGTGGCCCCCCACTTAACACGGGGGACCTCCAGGAAGGCACCCTTGGCAGACCGAAGGAGCCACTCCGGGGCGTGGAGGGCGAGGCAGTCCCTGAGGTATGACAGGCCAAGACCGTGAAGGGCCTTATAGGTCATTACCAATACCTTGAACCTGGCTCAGCACGCTATTGGCAACCAGTGCAGACTCCAGAGCACAGGTGTTATATGCTCCCGACGACCCATACCCATTAGGAGATGGGCCGTCGCATTCTGCACTAGCTGCAGCCTCCGAACCAGGAACAAGGGCAGTTTGTTTTGGGTAAAAACAAACATAAGAGTGGAGCAGTTTGGCCCGCTGTGTCATGCTTGGACACGGACCCCACCTGCACGTGTGTGCTGGTGCCGCCAGATGTTTGACCCAGAGTATCCTGGTTCATGGTGGTGACTAGCCCAGGATGCATGTTTGTTTCCAGGCAGAACTGCCAGCCCAGGCTGGCTCCGTCATGACAGGGAGCTCTGGATGCCTGTCATGGCTGGTGGCGGGGCGCTGGGTGCAGAATGGGGGCAGAGCTGGCCAGTTGCACGTTCCCTGTTCTCCCGACCCTCAGCCAGACACATGTTTGTTTTGCGCTCTAGCAAAACCCTGTCTACCCGGGCTGCCTATCCTGGGTCAGCCCAGGACATGGCAACCCGGCGTCACTTCTCTTTTTACCCTTTGTGTAGCCACTTCAACCCAGGGTTAATTAAGCCCCCTCCATGGTATGGAATAGGGGCAGCCACATAAAACTTTTACCTGAGAATAAATTACCACACACTTCCCTAAAGGCTATCAAAGGAGTAGCATGTGATAATTTGTGCACAATCAAAATTACCACCCACTAGCATTTTGTGTTGCCACTTCTATTCCACCACAAGGGAGTGAAGGAACAATGGTTAGTTAACCTGTAGGTTAGGCAGGAGCTGACATATGAAGCATCTTAATTCCTTTATGAACTCCAGGAGTAGGGATGCTTATCCAAGGATTAGCTGTGTTTTGTGTGACTGTGCCCTCAGATGCAGTTACCATCTGTTGCCCCATGTCTCCATGCTGTTATGGTACCCTAAGGTGTGGGGACATGCCTTCCCCATTTAAAAAGTAGAGGGCTGTGTCCCTTTGCCCCTCACTATTTCTGGCTCTAGCACCTATGATTATTGCCAGTTATAAGAGTCTGACCCATATCTCTCAAACATCCCAGATTTTCCAGGACACCCCTGATTCCACACCTCTTTTGTTGTCCTGCAGTCCTGGAAAACAGTCATCAGTGGTACGAGTGGTGCAAGTCATTAGTGGTACGAGTTGAATTCTCCAGCCTTAAAGAGCCAGATTAGTGAAATAACTTGCCCCAGGCTACTTCAGAGCAGCAGCCCCTCCCATAGGAGGGGTAAGGGAGTCTCCATTCTTCTCTCTGGCTCTAATGATTCTTCTACTTTCACACTTTTCTAACACTTGGAAGACAATCAGTCATAGGAATTCAAATAATAAATAAAATAAAACTTCACTGGGGCAATGTAGAGCTATAATTTCTAAGCATTTCTCTTGAAAAAAATCAGCTGCCTAGGAGTTCAAACCTGACCCTTGTAAGGGACTAATGGGATTAAATTCCTTTTTAAAAATAACAACAAAATATTTCTGACCTCTCTGTTAGGTAATGGAATATTGGTAACACTTGCCCATGAGAAAATCCTCACCACATCTCATCTGTCAGAATATGCAACGGAGAAATGGCTGGAGTGGGGGGGAAAGCTTTTTTGACAGTGGGAGGGCTGTGTAAACTGAAACGCTCACTGGGCGTGGGGGTGTGGAGACCAAGCAGTTAAGGGAAGTGCGGTGATAGAGCTTGAACATAAAGACTGGCAGGACAAGGATTTAAGTCTGGCTTATGAGCAAGGTTGGATGTGGATATGTGAATCCGTTAACTTTTTAAGATTGCTTTCTATTTATTTGTTTGTTTATTTATTAGCCCTGCCTCATAATTAGGTAATAGACTACAATTAATTTGCATATATGCAAATTAGGTCCTACATTGTCCCACATTTCGAGAGTCACTGCCCATCATTTCAGATTCCAGGGGTTGAGAGGTATGGTGTGACCAAAGACTTGAAAAAGGGTCCACGTATGGGTTGATGCAGTGTGCACCACCTAATGGCAGCCAAGGTCTTAGCTCCTGACCTGCAGAGGACCTGTCCCCTGGGCTACACTGGCCAAGAGTAAGGGGATGGAAGTGAACAAAAAAGAATAGATGGTAGGTCTCTAAGAGGATCCCAGGAGAGAATAGGTAGGAGCCTCAAGTTGCCTTGAGATGGAGGAGGTAGTGGAGAGCTTACACAAAGGAGGATCCCCAAGCTGTCAAATGCGATGGGTGTGGCAATGGAGGCTAAGCCTAATAAAACAGCCCTTCTGGTGGACAAAGAAGAGATTTCATTAAAAGAGTGCCTTCAGGATGAGTCCGGGCATGAAGAAGTCCAAATTGTACTAGGACAACATGAAAAGAGATTGTTGATCTCTTACCATTTGATGCCTCAAGAAGAGCAGGACCATATTTTAGCCAGGTTTCAAATCCTATATAGTAAACTTTTGGATTTAAAAGTCTTATCGGCTATGATGCCGATTGATGCTAAGGTCCACCTGATGCCCAGTCCCGAATATTTACAGGCCTTCTCTCTGACTGATGGGAATAAAGATCTGGGGAACATATTGAGAGGTAATCCTGAGGTCAGTGACCCAGGAGTTACCAGTAACAATTGGCTGAGTAATAGATTTTTGGAGGATTTTTAATTTGGGATGCCAGGAAAAAATGGCTCTATTTTTAATAGGCGGTCCAGGGTGAGTGTCTGCCGCCCCTTTCCAATGATTTGAGCAGGGTCCCTCAGGTTTGCCCAATTGACGGTAGTATTATTGTGGATGAAGAGTCTTCATCAAATCTCTTCTCAAGTCACACCAAAGAGTTTGAGGTTCTTTTAGAGATGCAGAATCTGCTTACTGTGGAACTGAATAATAGTGCTGCTAAGGGACATGAGGAAGCTACCCCCTCCCCAGAATGTACTGTAGTAAACAATGTGGTGGATAATGGGGACGATCTTGGTAAGTTTACCCCAGGGAAGGGAGATGAGACCGCTGGATCACAGCCTGTAGAGGAACATTTGGAGCTGGACTACAATTTTACCACTGGTTTAGATCCTCAGTTGAAGAATAAAGGGCATTCTATTGATTCCCCCCCTCAGGAGTTCTATGGCGACAGTTGTTGAGGTATCTTTGTCATTGGATAAGATGAAGGGGATCTTACTGAGCCCAATGATATGGGTTCAGATTCCCATGAGCTGACTGAAACCAATAGAATAGTTTATGATGGGATTTGACGGTTAGAATCCCCGAGTGAGTCCTATGTTTCAATTTTATCATGGGACATCTAGGGATGAAAGGCCAAGATGGCTGACAATGAGATTTATCCAATTTATTGGGACATTTGATATCCTATTAGTACAGGAAACATGGTTTAATGGGAAGTTGGACCTTAAGGGTTACAACATTCAGTATACAGATGCAGTTCCTTCCGATGTGAAGGGTAGATCTAAAGGGGTGCTAGCATGTCTTTTTTCTATGGCCCTTGATGTTGAAAGTTCCCCATTGCCAAATTGTCCCTCTTTTGTGTGTGGTGTTAGATTGGAATTCAAGGGTTTTATAAGTTTCCTGATTAATGTTTACATCCCACCGAAACCTTCTAAAATGTATGATGAATCTATGTGGGATGCCTTGTTAGAATTTTTGACCTTGCTTGATACCTCCTTTCCAGAGATACCTGACTTAATATTGAGTGACTTTAATGCCTGTTTAAGGAAGTAACAATGGAGATTTATTCTGCTATGGGGGTTTTTGGCTTGAAGAAAATTTTTCCATCCGGCCAGAAAGGCAACCTAAGGAGAGTGGCCTTAATAAAGCTGGTCTGCTGTTTGCCAGACTTTTGTACCAGGCAAACTTGTACTCTCTTAATGGGAGGTTTAAATGGTGACCACCCAGGTGAATTAACTTTCTGATCTCGAACTGGACGTAGTACAATTGATTACGTGGCTTGCTCCCCTAACTTTTTGCTGTATGTGGCTGAATTTAAAATTGGTTGCCAGCCAGACAGTGATCATCAACCCCTGCAATTAAAATTGCTTCTGACTATTGAGGGAAGAGCTACATTGATGTATATTTTCCATCCCAGTGAGATTAGGATAGTTAGACGGGTGAGGAGAGTGGAATGGTCTGAAGAAGTTAAGGCTAAAATTGACAATTTACTCCACTCTCCAGAAGGAATGCAGTTCAGTTTAAATATAATTGAGACCTGGTCACTGGAGGAAGTTGTTGTGGGGTATGAAATAATCATTGCCTGGTTATTTCCATATTTGACAAAAGAAAGTACAAATCTGAAAATGGAGGCTCGGGCTCCCAGGAATAGCGGGTTTGATGCAGAGTGACAATTTAAAAGGAGGGAGTTTCATAGATTATTTCGGACATACAGGAGAGAGAATGTAAGGAAAATACCAATAACTTTTTTTTGCTGCCAGGAACAGTTATAAGAGGCTGTTGAAAGAGAAAAAGCTGGTCCATTGTAGATCTTTATGGTCAAATTTGGCCAAGGTTGCTGGGGATAGAGGGAATCACACCTTTTGAAAATTAATACATGGGTTAAATTTCTCTTCATCTATGGTAGATCTTTCTACCCAGGTTTCTAAAGTGCAGTGGGAACAGCATTTTTTGCCTATTATTTGCTGCCAAAAGTCTGGATTCTATCCCAACAACCCCAGTGGCAGCTATACCTGACTGGCCTCTGGTAACTATGGTCACTTTTACACAGATGCCACCCACCCACGAACACCCGGAAACACCCATCGGATGGGTGGGAGAGTGTCCGTGTAAATGTCCACGAGTGGGTGGGGGAGCGTGCCTGACCCACCCACCAACACCCACAGAACAGCCGCGAGGGAGCCAGAGCCCTCTGGGGGTGGAGATGGGTTTTCAACACCCAAGTGTCTGTGTAAAAGTGAAAACACCCACACCCACGCGGACCGGATCGGCGGAGTCCCACTGCACCGGCGCCACGAGTCACATACGCACCGCCACGCAGACATGCCCACAGGGTGGGGGGGACTCTGGATGTCTGACCGAGAGCCTGTAAAGGAGGGCGGAACCATGGCACACATGCGCGGGCTTCCACGATGGTGACCAAGAAGGCCCACGAGAAGGCTACAGGAGCTGACGACGCCCCACGCATGGGAAGAGCCCGGGTGAGCCTGGGAACCCAGGAGTGCCCGGGAGGGGGAGAGCCCTGGCAAGGCGGTACGGGGGGGGATGCGCCCCAGACAGAAGGCACAAGGGAGGGGGGGAGCCCAGGCCGGGAGGCACGAGGGGGGTGCTCTGGCAGGGGGGAAAGGGGGGGAATGCGCTAGGAGGTAACGCAGTGCACGTGTCCTGGCACAGGGCAGAGGGGCCGCACCGATGGCCCCCCTGGTCGAGGACCCCCAACCTGCCACATCCCAGGGGCATGGCCCAAGGAGCAGCAGTGAGAGTGAGGTGAGCGCGAGGGAACCACCCCCTGCCCCGGGATGGGAGGGCCGTCCGCCAGATCCGGCACCATGGGCCGGGGAACACAGGGCAGTGGGCAGCCGCATAACCCAGTCCCCTGTCCCTGCAGGACAGCTCCCAGACAATGGAGCACCACACCACTGGGATGACGGCTGAGGAGGGCCCCCCAGATAGTCAGGTGAGCAGGGGGAAAACCCAGGGGGGAGAGGGGAGGGCAGGCCCCTCAGGGGCACGGAGGGGGCCAGTAGGACCTGGAGTAACCCCTAATGCACTACCCCCAACAGGACATGACCACCACCATGGCTACCACATCCACAGGGTGGGCCCCATGCCGCCAAGCTAGTCAGCCTCCCACACATGGGTTCCCAAAAGGGGGAGCCCTGGTCCAGGCAGGAGATCAGGGACTTCATCCATGTGTGGGGGTCCAAAAGGGTCCAGCATGACCTGGTGCACAGCTACAAGACCAGACAGGTCTATGAAGCCATCACCCAGGAGATGCAGCAGCAGGGGTACAATAGGGATGTCCCCCAATGCATGCAGTAGGCAAAGGACTTGAGGTCCAGATATAAACTTATCAAGGACAACAATCTCAAGTCCGGCTGGGCCATGTGCACAGCCGAGTTCCAGGAGGAGCTGAATAGGTTCCTCTGCATGGACGGGGACATTGTGGTCTCCCGCACACATGGCAGCGCCTTCACCAGGGGCAGGTGCAGGGCCAACATGCAACTCCCCCTGACAGATCCCATGGAGCGGGGGTGGGGAGTGCCTCTGGTGAGGCCAGCCAGGAAGCGGGAGGGGACAGCCCCATCTCACAGGGGGAGGAGGTGCCCCGGGGATCCGAGCGCCGGACCACCACACTCCACACATGCCCCCAAAACCCACAGGCCTACCGGCCACAGGGACGGGGTGCACGCAGAGTGAGCGGAGACTTGGGATGGCCCCCCAGGAAGTGGAGGAACAGGATCCAGGTATGTGCGCCCCAGCGGGGCCAGAGGGGGTTGGGGTGGGGAATGGCCCGGACGAAGGTGCAGCGGCCGTGGCCGGGGGCCGGCAAACACTAATGGTACCCCTTCCCATTGCAGCACAAGGCAACCTAGAGGTGCACAAGGTGGAGGTTGCGGAGGAGGAGGAGGACGAGGACGAGGGGGGCCAGGCAGCTCCCCCCCCCCAGGTCGGCGACCCTCCATGGCGGGGCACACTGGTCAGGGGGCCATGGGGGGGCGTGGGCAGAGGGGGTGGAGGTACAGGGTGGTGGGTGGGGCACCCGGGGGCATGCAACCACAACCAGCGGGGCCCAACAGGGGCAGGTGTGTGGAGGGCAGGCGGGAGGGGTGGTNCTGCGGCTCCAGCCGCTGCCTGTGGGCTTTTAGCCCCCGCTACTTCCGGGTGGGGGGGGAGGGGACAGGACAGCCCACGTGGCTGCCCTCTGCGTTCCCCCCCCTACCCCCAACTCACAGTTTTTGTCTTCTTGTCCCCGCAGGTAACCCCGCGGGGACGAAGCAGCGGCGGCGGCGGCCCCAGCGGCGAGCGGCGGCGGTGATGGAGGCGGCGGCGGTGAAAATGCCAGCCGCGGCAGCGAGGAGTCACACCCCCCCCGGCACCACCTGCAAGCAGGTAAGTCCAGGTGGGGGAGGGTTGGAGAGGAGGGGAGAATCCCCGCAGCAGGCTCTGCGGCTCCAGCCGCTGCCTGTGGGCTTTTAGCCCCCGCTACTTCCGGGTGGCCCGGTCCCGCACCGAGCACTTCTGGGACAGGTGCCAGGCTGCCGCCCTCCAACGTGAGCAGTGATGCACCTGTAATGAGCTGGAGGGTCAGGCCGCACGGCTCATGGACCTCATGGGGGAGGCCATGGAGGCCCTGTACCATGACCGCAGCACGACAGGCCCTGCCATGCTGAGGAGGGCTGGCAGCCGACCAACACCATGGTGGCTTCCCACTGGTGCAGGTGCCCCCCCTGCACCTTGGCCACCCATGGCACATGCCCCCAGCAGAAACTCTTCCTGGGCCTGGTCCACGGGGTCCACCTCTCCCACATAGGGCAACCAGACCTGCTTGCGGGGCCACCCTTCCAGCCCACACACCCCTTGGTCCTGACCCTGCTGCCACCCTGATCCCTCCACCGGGAGGCGACGCCCCCACCCCAGGACCATGCACCCGTGCCCATGGTGACCACCCCACCCCCTCCAGTAAGGCCGCAGCACGCCAGGCCCCTGGGGTTTGGGGGTGCAACACTGGGGGGTGTGGCCCACCAGGGGGGGCCACCGGCAGGACCCCGGTAGGGAACACAGCATTGAACCCACTCCGAGCACATGCATTACACGAGCTGGGGAGCAACAGCCATTGCCAGAGGCATGTGTACCTGCTCAGTGACGCTGTACTGGAATGGGCATGTGCCATAATACCATGGGTAGGCCGTCCAGGGGTGCACACCAACAGGGAGCACCCTATGGCACGAGTCATGCTCGTGTGGGGAGTAGGGGGCTCCCTGGATGACCATGGGGCACCCACTGGCCCGGGCCCCGACATGGGACAGAGGTGAGTGAACACGAGGATCACTTACCCCAATCTTGTTTCTCCATGCAGGGACCATCAGCAGAGGCCAGTGTGGAGTGGCCAGTGGATGACAGGGAGGCCGGCCCGGCCGGCCAGAGAGTGCTGTGTTTGGCTGCAGCCAGGGCACGCCAGCCTGTGATCCCTGGTGTTGTGGCCAAGAGGGGGAGAGGGAACCCCAGATGTTAACCCCCACCCCCTTCCATTGTACATTCCCCCTCCAATACATGTGTTGTACCTCTAACCTTCCTGTTGCTTCCTCTGTCCTGGGACATGTGGCCGGGGGTGTGTGCAGCATGCAGGGGGACCCCGGCATGTTGGGGGCTCTGTACAGTCGCTGCCCAGCCGATGGGGCCGGGGGCTAGTCCAGCGAGGCCTCCCGCAGTTGAGGTGGCAGGAATGGGTGTGCACTGAACCTGCACAGGCGAGCCGGCAAGTATTGGCCAGAAGGGCTGTGCGGGGCCCATGCACCCTGCAGCCGACAGCGAGGGGAGGGCGCTCGCACCCAGGCAACCCATGGGACCCATTCCCAGGAGCCCCTAGCCCACACATGGATTGAGGCCTGGTTTCAGGTAATGGGTAGGACTCAGCTTTATTGAAGGGGTGCACAGGCCTATGGGCATGGGTGTGGGTCGGGCGCTGCCCAGCGTTCGGCTGCCTGGGCAGTGATGCGGTGGCAGATGGCATCCCTGTTCCCCTCTGGGAGGCTCTGGAATGCTCCTCCATGGGCATGTTGGTACAGGGGCACTGGGCCGGCCCTGTGCACCGGTGCAGGGACACCGCGGAGCCCAACAGGGCACGGCATCAGACGGCCTCCCACCTCGCCCATTGCATGATTTCCGCCCTCCTGAGGTTTGCTGCCCTCCACCACCGTGCCCCCAGGAGGATGGACTGGGGACCTGGCAGGCAGAACAGGACTATCTGCTGTAGCAGCATGCACAACAGCAGGAGGGCTGCACCCAGGAGGAGCAGCAGTGCATCCCTGGCCTGTGGGTCCATGTCCCCTGGCAACATGGTTCTGCAGCTCCCCACTCCCAGCCACACTCCGCTGGCACGTGCCGTGGCTGCAGCACGCGCTGCTGTATGGCCTGTGCTCACAGCCCATTCTCCCCTGGTATCGTGGGAGCTCCTCTGTGTCCCCGCAGCCTGAGGTCGCTGTTCTCTGTGTGCTGTTCGGTCCTGTGCTATAGCACCTCCACCCCACACCCGAATGCCCACAGTGGGTCCCTTATGTACTGTGTAGGCCGGTGGGGGCAGGGCGCTGGTTGTTGCTATGCTGGGGGTGTGCTGGGATGGCAACCGGACGCAGGGTCAGGCTTAGCATCCCCGCGAGTGCACCGGCTGCATGCCCTCCAGGGGGGATGGGACCGCATGCACCCCAGGGCAACCCTGCCTTCGTAACCGCACTACAGTCCCCCCAGCCAGGATCTGCCTTTGCAAGCAGCAGCTGTGCACGGTGTGGATACAATGGCTGGCTCGGCTCCACGCCCTGGCGCAATGCCTGGCCGTGACCCCCTTCATCTCTTGGCACCTGTGTTGCATCCCTTCTGTCCTGTGTGTGGGTTGCGGCACCCTGTCCACAGCGGGCTGGCCTGTCTCTGGCATGCAAGGCCACCTGTGGGTGAGGGTAGCCACTCGGTCCGTGCTTGGCCCAGTCGTGGCAGCCCTCCGTCTCCTGCCTGTTGCTTCGCCGGAGCAGGCCCCACTGCTGCCATGGCTGGTCGTTCTGCGGGGCCCTCAGCCGGGGATGTTGGGGAGGGGTGGTCTCCCTGAGCGGACATGTTGTTGGTGGCCCTCTGGCTGAGTCCTGACGTTCAGCTATTGGTGGGCGACCCCCTGTCGGCGGAGGATGTTTTCCGGCTCCTGTCGTGGTACATGTGGATGATGGGTCACCAGGTCAGGGCCCCGGCGTGCCAGGTCCATTCCCTTGAGCTCGGCTTCACCCCCCTGTGCCAGCCTCCTTAGGGGCACCCAGCCACCGTTGTCGTGCCGTGGACCACTGCGGAGGTAACGGCGGCTTGCTTGCTGACGGAGCTACCCAGGTTCGGCCTTGCCTTGCTGTCAGGGGGGCCCCCTGCTGCTGGCTTGTACACTGGCAGCCTCCTGCATGGCCGCGGCATACTGCGCGCATCCGGATGTAGGGGCCCTCCTGTGGGACCTGGGCTTGCTTTGCCCCGAGGTTGGTGGGCCGCTCCGGACCAGGGACCCCTCTGCTGTGGAGCTCACCGCCCTTCAATTGGTGAGGAACCTTCCAGCTGTGCGGGCTGCCGCCACTGGTGCAGATCTCCTCCTTCCCTGCTTCCTAGTGGATGCCCACATGTGCTCCCACAGCTTCTGAAGGGGCCTGTTCACCTGGGAGGGTCTAGTGCCGGGGTCGCCGCTCTGGGAGTGCTCACCGGACAGTCCATGAGTGGCTCCTCGCTGCCACCCACTCGCAGCCACCCCGGTGTCCTGGCTGGTACATTGCTTGCCTCCCCCACAACACTGTGCCTCTGATCGGGCTATGCGCTGCCATCTGCATTGCTGTTGACTGCCACCTGGTTCCCTGGACTCCATTGCCCCCTCTGGGTGGCCACTGCTCCTTCCCGCCCTGGTGCCCTCGCCCGCCCTGCGTGGCTGCTCCTGTGCCCTCCTGTTGTGCTTCTCTTGCCCGGCCATGGGTTCACCTGCGCCCCACCCCCTGCTCTGCCTCTCTGTGCTTGGGGGCCCGTGTTCCCCAGATGCCAATAAATTGCTGTTATGTGATGGTCTGTCCTGCCTTGCTTCTGTTGCTGTTGTGGTGGCTGGGTGCCCTGTCTCATTGGTGGCCCTCCTGCCCCCATCTGTGTGGTTGTGTGCAGGGGATGTGCTTGGTGTATGCTGGTGGGCTCCAGTTGTGTGGTGTGTGTTCCCCTGGTGGCTTCCCTGCTGGGTGCAGCTGCCCGGGCTTGCTCAAGGGGTGGTATTGGCGGTGGGCAGTCTGCCGGGCACCCCCTGGACTCGCCTGTGCATTTGTGTGGCCCTGCCCCTCCCCTCTGCTCCCCTCTGCTGTCGCCCCCTGTTGGTGCGGGCCATCTATGGTGGTGGCAATGGATTGGCGGTGGCACCATGGGTGCTGGACAACTGAGTGTGAGCAGGGGTTGATGTGGACCCGGCCTTTGGCCCAACCACTCCCCCTTTGTGCAGGGGTCCGGGTGCTCCTTGGGGGTGGCTGTCAGTGTGCGGCATGTGCCCCTGGTGCTGTTTCTGCCCCCAGCCCTCCCAGGGCCCATTGGTGCAAGCGTTCCCCATTGCCCTGTCCCTTCTCTCCTGCTGTTGTCGTACTGCTGGCGATCGTGTGCCTGGGCATGATGGTGCAGCAGCTGGAGTGGGCGGCTTGGGACATGTGGGCGGCAGGGTGGCTGTTCGATGGCATCCATGAGTGTGCTGCCTGTTTGCTGGGCCCTGTGCCTTTGTTCCTCTGTGGGGGGGTCTGTTCCTTGGTGCCTGGGGCCAGCTCTGATGGCTGTTTCCTCTCCCTCTGCCCATTCAGTGCAGGCCATGATTGCAGAGCAGACCCGGGAGCAGGGGGAGTTGCTGGAGCTCCTCCTGCATGTCCTGGAGTGGCTGCACTGAGTGCTGGCACCGGGCGCGGGGTCGCTGGCCCTATTGACCAGGTGTTGTCCTGGGCCTGCCACTGCTGGCACTGCCCCCCCTTTTGTTGCCCCGTCCCCCTCCCTGTCCTGTTGTTGTTGCCCCCTGTTGCTGGTTACCCGTTCTATTAAAGGCTTCTGTGTTCCTTCCCGGTGTATCTGTGTTGTGCTTTGCTTTGACCTCTCCCCTTGTGCGGTTGCCTCTGCGGGGGGTGTCGGGGGGTTGCCTGTGTTGTGTGGGTGCCTTCCCCCCATACCCCCTGAGGCCCTTGTGCCCATCCCTGTGTGCTTCTGTTGCCTGCTGTGTGTGTGCTGCTCTGCTGTGGGGGGGGAGGGGCTGGCACCGAGCTGTCTGGGTTCTGTGCCGGGGCTGTGTGGAGCTGGCTCCTTTGTAGTGGCTGTCATCCCATCTCCCTCCTGCCCCGCCCCTGTGGGTCCTGGTGGCTCAGGGGCGGGGCTGCATTGCACGGCTTTGTTTGCCCTCTGTCGGCCATGTTGTGCTGCTGCTGTGCCGGGCGGGGCTTCCCCGCCGTTCCNTGTGTGCCACATGGAGCGCCGATGCATGTCTGGTGAGGGATTTAAACGGGCTGGGATGGGTATGTGCCCCTACCCACGCACCACCCATTCCTACCGCCGTGTGGAACATTCTGGATTTTTCAACGAAGCTCTGTGCATGGGCATGAGTGGACGGTTTGTGGGTCATGGGAGTGTGTGCCCCACCCCTACCACCTTCAGACAGATGCTTGGGTGGGTGCGAGGTGGGTGGACCTCCATGGGTGTGCCCCGTTTAAAAACCACCTTTGTCTCCAACTGTGGGTGTTTTAAAATGAAATGCTACCCGCACAGCCACCCAGGAGCCACTCATCCGAACGCCCCATCTGAAGGTGGAGTGGGGGAATGTGCGCCACCTAACACCCACTTGGGGCCACTCATGGAGCACTGGTAAGAAATCTGGAGTGCTCCATGTGGGCCAAGGCAAAAAGCTTCCTGGCAATGGGTAGCACACAGCCCGTACCCACATGAATGGCGGCAGCACCAGGTCCACTGCTCAGGAGCCCTGTGGGTGGGGGAAGCGGCCTTTGCAAGTCACAGGAGCTTGGCGGTCCCCAGCACGCCATCGGGGACATGTCACTTGCAAAGGCCAGCCTGTCACGCTTTCCTCTCCCCCATGGTTCGTGGACATGCATGGTGGCTGCATTCGACTCACTCCTCACACACTCCACATGAGTGGGTGCTCCGCAGCTCTGCCGCTCAGTGGCCCCTTTGTAAATTTTCTGGTCAAGGGAGAATGAGCATATATTGCCCACATTGGTAGTTAAATATTAAGAAAAAGTTGCTAGTTGTAAGAAAAGCTAGGCAGTGGAATGGGTTGCCTAGGAGGGTTGTGGATTCTCTTTCAGGAACAGGCTGGGCAAGCATCTGTCTGTGATGCTGTCGATATAGGGCCCGTGTGAGGAGCCTCGGGTCAAATGTGGCCTGCGGCTGCATTTTAGTTGGCCCCTTTCCAACTCCTGAATCTGGCACATGGACTCGGAGCCAGTGCTCCAGCCCTGAAAAATTGAGCTGAGGGGAAGGGAGCAGAGATGGGGGGGAATAGAGGTTAATGGCATCATTAGATAAGAAGTGCCATACTGAGACAGACCAGTGGTCCATCGAGCCTAGCATCCTGTCTCCAACAGTGGCCGTTCTCAGTTCTTCTTCAGCGAAGTACCCAACAGCTCACAATGGAATGATTCATTCCCTGCAATTAGCGCCCACCTCCGGACAGTCAGAGGTTATGTCACGCAACCAACTTGACTAATAGTCATTAATGGACCCAGCCTCCAAGAACTGATCCAATCTCTTTTTAAACCCAAGGTATGCTACTGGCTTTGGCCACATCCTCTGGAGTTAATTAAGTGATTAAGATCCGTGATCTGTATTTTCCCCTTTTTTCCTCCATCCTGACACATTTGTAGACACACACCCATGCCCTGAAGCGCCCGTCTTGCCTTTGGAGCTTGTGCTAATGTTCAAGGTGCCCCATGGGAGGGAGAAGGTGCCCCACACCTGTGTTGTAAGGCATCCTGACTTGGAGCAGAGGGTTGTACTACATGGCCCTTGACGTCCCTTCCAACCATGTCATTCTGTGTTCTAAATTCTCAAGGAGAATTTTTTTGCTGCTGTGTAATAAAATAACCACATCAGCAACTATCTGGGACAGATTTTGTGGGTCCCCCAAAATGAATCCAGCCCCAGTTCCGGTCTCTTGTTAGCCAGTATCGGAGCTGACACCTCTGAGAGCTGGGAGGCTGCTGCTGCTGCTATTGCAGGTGAAACTGAATATGGAGGCATAGACAAAAAGAAAGAGTGGGAGGTTTATTGGCCCTCCAAATCTTTGGCTGGTTTTATAGGGCCATGGGTAGAGTTTTAAAAATCTCTTTTCTCCATGTACTAGAGTCAATATTTGTAGCTGCCTGTCATTTTTCAAAGGTTTCTGGCTCACCTAGGAATTCATTAGCTTGTAGTGGAAAGAGCAGATGATGCAGTGGGCGGCTGGTGTGATCCCAAACCACCATCCTAGAAAATGCAGAGAACATTTGTTCATGCAGCATGTCTGGTGCCTGTATGGCACCGAAGGACAGATAAAGGGGCCAGGCTACTACTGAGCCACAGCACTGCCGTCTCTTAGCTTATGTATTGTGTTCTTAAGCAAACTGGTGCAATGCCCTGAAATGCTTGTAAACTCTTGGGTAAGCCAGGGGTGGGGAACCTTTTCTCTCCAAGGGGCCACAGAGAAGCTGGGGATGAGAGGGCTTAAGGGGGTGCACTCAGGAAGAGAACAGAACTGGGCCCTATTCCCTATTCTTATGTGCGTGCCCTCATCTCTGCTCCCTCAACTTTGAGCACCGTTTGTCAGGGCTTGGGGTTAGGAAGTGGAATGGATTCAGAGGCCAGATCCAAGAACTGGGAAGGGGCCACATTCAAACTAGCTGCGGGCCTCATTTAGCTCCCAGGCCTGAGGTTTCCCTCCCCTCCCCACCGGTGTAAGCCTTTCTGGCAGATCTGGACTCTGCTGATTGGATTGTGGTATTAAAGACATGAGAAGCACCATTCTGGGTTACACCAATGGTCCATCTAGCGCAGCATTCAAAGATGTCTGCTTCAGAGGAATGCACAACAGGCAATAATGAAGTGTTCTGTGCCTTACTATTCACTCTCAGCCCCATATACTTAGAGGTCTCGTCCCCTGATCAACTTGACTAATAGCTATTTATGGACCTATCTTCTAAGAACCTATCCAGCTCTTTTAAAAAAACAGCCTGTTATGCTATTGGCTTTCACAGCATCCTCTGGCAATGAGTTCAACGGGTGAATTGTATGTTGACTTGTTGACTGGAAAAGTACTTCATTTTGTTTGTCATAAACCCACTGCCATTTAATTTCAGAGAGTATCTGCTATTACCATTAAATCTACATTAGTGGATAGAGGCATCTTATAGATTAAGTCAATTAATGTAATTTTATTCTGGTTTTAAATATTGTTTTACTTTGTATGGAAGCCACCCCAAGATGCCGTAGGCATAAGGGGGCGACATATAAATGTGACAAATAAAATAAATAAATAAATAAATAAATAATGTAAAAATAGGGGTAGGGAGAAGGCAAGAACAGAGGGGATATGTCCCCACTAAATTTGAGAGGAAGGGCTATAATATTCCCCCAAAACCTAAACTGTTTTTAGGGTGTTACAGCAGCATTAGCAATTTGCCTGGGTAGCTAGCTAAGCTATGTGGCAGCAATGCTGAGTCCTGGTTTCTATACCTTACCGTGCCCTAGGCCACATTCATACCTTCAGTGATGGATTGGTCTGCGCATATTTTGGCTCTGGGAAGATGTTTGGGGTTTGGCCCATGCATACTTTGGCTTCCGTATTCTCTCCCAGAGCCGAAATAGGAGCGGCCCGGCCCACCTCCACCCCTGATGAATTCTCATTTGAAATGCTATGTACCTGTCTCTTATACACATCTAGATGTGTATAAGAGACAGGCCCACCTCCACCCCTGATGAATTCTCATTTGAAATGCTATGTACTGTAAGGACTGTCTCTTATACACATCTAGATGTGTATAAGAGACAGGGGTACAATTAGACTCTAGAGGATATCTCTCTGATTCAGTTAATACTTTTGTGGGAGTTAGGCAGGGATGTATCCTCGCTCTTACATTATCCAATTTATAACTGAACGACCTTGTGGACCATTTAATGGTTCCCTCAAATCCCCCTCCCTCCCTTGGTGGTTCACCTGCAGCACGTATTTTATATGCGGATGACGCTGTTCTTTTGTCTCTAACTCAGGTGGACTTGAGAAGACAAATGGAATCCTTTTGGACTTATTGCCAACAGAATCTTTTAACAAGCAATTATGAAAGGTCAAAAGTCATGATATTTTCTAAAGGCAGGATCCAACATAGATGGTATATGAATGGTCAACTAATTGAACAGGTCAACTTTTTTCAGTGGTTATTATCTTCCTGGCTTCTGGAAGCTGGTCGGTTCATACACAGGCCTCTATTGCCCAGGCTACCAAGAGTGTCTCAGCTATTCTTCATTTCTTTAGGACTAGAGGTGGGAATTTGGTTACCCCAGCTTTCAGAGTTTTCAGGGCTAAATGTTTATCCCAGCTTCTGTTTGGGGCACAATTATGGGCCCTTGGAAAAGCAAATGACCTGGAGCTAGTGCAGTCTAAGTTTCTTAGGGTCCTGCTGTTAGCCCCTCGCTGTGTATCAAATGTAGTTTTGTGTGCTGAATGTGTTTCAAACTATGAGTACACAATGCTGGGTACTAAGCTAGGAGTTAACACTCAGGAAAAGGATCTGGGAGTGATTGTGTACAATACACTGAAATCCTCAGCCCAGTGTGCAGCAGCAGTCAAAAAAGCAAACAGAATGTTAGGCGTTATTTGCAAAGGGATAGAGAATAAAACTGAGGATGTCATAATGCCTCTATACAAATCATTGGTGTGACTGCACCTGGAATATTGTGTGTAGTTCTGGTCACCCCATCTCAAAAAAGACATAGCTGAACTAGAAAAGGTACAGAGAAGGACAACTAGAATGATAAAGGGTATGGAATGGCTTCCGTAGAAAGAGAGGCTTGACAAGCTGAGTCTCTTCAGCTTAGAGAAGAGAAGACTGAGAAGGGCCACTGTCGAAGGACAGGATGCTGGGCTTGATGGACCATTGGTCTGACTCAGTATGGCACTACTTATGTTCTTATGTTTCCCCCAGTTGCTGCTAAGGTATGGTGTTTAATCATCTCATACTGGTTGCACCTGCTATTTTCCCTTGTACCTCCTATATTGCTATTGATTTTGTAGGCTAAAAAGCCATGTCAGTGGTGGTTTCAGGTTAATGCTAAGATTCAGTTCTTGGGTTTCTCCTCCTCTTATCTGCTTTCCTTGGAGTACAACGGAATCAAAAAAGCAGTTAGACAGTGTCTGTTAGTTGTGGCTCGTCAGGCAGATACAACGATAATAAGTTTCTCGTCAACGACAGCCTATTATTCTTTAATTATGAACCCTTTACCAGTGGCAATGCCGACACTCTGCCAAATTTAAATTTATGGAAAGTTTTTGCCTGGGCAAGATTTAATTCCCTTCCCTCAGCAGTTCTAGAGGGGCGATATAAGGGAATACCTTATCCCAAATGAACCTGTCCATGTGGTACAGGGCAGGTGGAGTATGGTTCCCACATGTTATTATATTGTGAATTTTATATTGACCTTAAGGCCCATTTAATTACCCCTTTTATTATCAAATTGCCAGGCAAGGCAGCTGATTATTTCATACAGCTATTGCTGGATGATAAATCCCCCTATATCACTTTTTCAGTAGCAAAGTTTCTGGCTGCTGCCATCAAGAAACGTTGGGCTTTTGTGAATTCTTGAAGGACTCAATTAATTTTGTGAGATTTCTCCTGATCTTAGTATGGAAGGTGAATGTATTGTTTGTAATATTTTGATGCGCTGTTTAGGTGGGTGTTCAATGTCAAAATTTTGAATAGATTGTAACAGCCTTTGGCTACACAATAAATTACTAAGCAAGTAAGTACACTGACGAAGATATCTCCTTGTGCTCTCTTTCTTCCTCCCTTGCCTTTTGCACTCTCTCTGCCCCTCTCCCTACCCCAGTCCCTCCCCCCCCCCGGGGAAGGGGGGGCTCCCCCCCACCCCCGCCAATTTTAAAGCTTTTCCTGCCATCCTGGGTTGCTAAACTGGGGATTTGCCAAAATGGTGGCGAGTCTCTCCATTTCTGACAAATTGGTTTAATTGCTGGAATTAGAAATGCTGGAAATGGAGGGAGCTGTCACCCCAGTCCCTTCTCTATGAACTGCTCAGGAGCTAGCATTCCAGGCTCTAGTATGTGGAGAAAATGCTTGGATGCTAGTATGCTACCACAAACCGTCCGTCTGAAGAAAAGCTGCATCTTGGTTTGATAAACAGCTGAGGCACAACTTTCAGAACAGTGATTAAACTAGCCAGAGAAGAGATCTTTGCTTCCAGTAATAACAAAGAAACTTGGTGAAGCCATACCCTCCAATAGAACTTTTTTGGCCAGTACAGAATGGGTTTTGTTATCTTGTACAAGGCTCCCAGCAGTATAAGGTTTGTACCAGGTTCAGCATACAAAGGGGGTCATTAATACATCATTAATAAGGGTTTGCAATTCGTTTCATTTTGTTTAGCTACTAAAACTAATGGAGAAAATGAATGAATTTGCTTTCATTTAAAAATAATTTTGAAAATTAAAATGTCCCACACAAAATGCACAAAATGGCCACTGGACCATCTTCATTTGTGTCCTTTTCTAAAATGGCAGCAGCAGCATCACCGCCATTTTGAAAATGGGCAGCTGGTCTGTGCATGTGCAAAATGGCCAGTGTGCATGTGTAGACTGGCTGCCCATTTCCAAAATGGCGGTGACACTGCCACCTCTAATTTGGAAAAGGGTTAGCGACTATTTCAATCAAAAATAATGTAATCTTTTTTTAAAAAATCACTGTGCATGTGCAATATGGCCATTGGGCTTTTCTGTGCCTGTGCAGTGATTTTCTAAGCAGTAAGCACAGCTATGAAAGGACAAAGACAGCTGCATGCCTGGGATCAAGATGAAAACTAAAAAAGGTAGGAAGGGTGTAAGTGTGTTTGTGAGAGATGATGCTTTAGTGTGCTGAAAAGAATACATGCATTTGAGAATTTTGACTTTTTAATACACTGAATTGTAACTTGAACCATCACTCCTACACATACAAACATCTGTGTGCAGAGCCTCTCACATAGGCCCTTTTTAAAATGGGTCACGGTGTGTGTGTGTGTGGGGTGGAGGTGTGTGCACTGGTGCAGGCGTGGTGGTGGTGTCGCTGTGTGGAGGTGCGCCCACCCACCTCCACACATGGAGCATCGGCTGTTTTTGACGGTTGCTCTGTGCGCGGGCTATTGGTGGAGCACGGCAGTCACACAGGTGGTACTAAGTACCCACTCATGCCCACGCAGCAGATCTGTGTGGGCATGCATGGGCCTGTCTCATGTGAAAAGGGCCACAGATGTCCTTCTCCCCACCCTCCAACTTGGCCCCAAAGTTAGTCAGTGGACTATTACAAATTTTGGTAAATACATGTACATTTATGCAAATTAGGTGTGGCATGACATGTACCTAGTTTTCTCTGTCAGATGTTGAAGGTTTATTGATGCAACAAGGAGCCAATTCTACAGCTACCGAATGCCCCAAGGACAGGGGGGAAATGAGTAGGCACTGCTCCCCCCCCTGGATCCTTAGGGTTACCATACCTCCCCTTTAAAAACTTATGAAAAATACATGGTGCAGGGCTGCATTGGTTCCAGTGCAGGCAAGACTGTATTGGTTCTAGGGCAGCCCTGCAACGTGTATTTTTCATAAGCATCCTCTTTTAAAGGGGAGGTATGATAACTGACCCTGCGAGTCCCAGGCTGTTTAGGCTGCTAGCTTGTTCGCTTGTGCCTCTGGGTTTCAGCACCCTAGAGGGCGTAGAGTACTGGATCCTCCAGCAGGTATGTCCTGCTTGACTCCCAACCACAGACTACCTGAGTCTTGGGCCCTCTGGCTTATATACCTCCTGAAGGGGTAGGGCTTCAGTGACAAAGCAGAGTTCCCTTAACTGCCCTGCTTCGTCATAGTGCCCATCCCCTCAAGAGCGGCCAAGGTCAAGACTTCCACCCAGTTCCTATCCTGAAGTCAGGTGTGCTTCTGCTACTGCCTGAGCACTCGCATGAGTGCTGCTCTGCTGAGCCCTGAGGAGAAGTCACAGCACTAGAGCCATGATACAGACTGCATACTGGCACCAGCCCTCCTCTGCCATGATGGAGCAGCCTTTGGAGGTGGTATCTGGTGCATACAGCAAGAGGACAGCAAGCCATTTTCCAAAGTGCCCCCACCCCCGAGTGGGTGCAGAGGGACTGAAGGAGAGGGAGCATGGGGCCAGCACGGCAACAGCCTGGCACTGGAAGCCCACACAGCACCAGGAGGAGGCAGGCAGCACCAGCGGGGCATCGGGCAGCCCAAGAGGGACTGCGGAAGTCCAGTATTGCTGATGAAGGATGCCACCCTGGGCAAGTGCCCCACACTACCAGTAAACAGGCCAGCCCTGCGTTCATTCCAATGGGTGCCACGGACGATCGTTTAAAGAGCAGAATTGTTGATCATTTTGCAACAGGCAAGTAAAGAAAGGAAGTGCCTTAATGTGAAGAACTGAACTATGGATAACAACAGTCAGGTTGAAGTGAGTCCAGTTTGGTTTCACTTTCCTAATTAAACTCATTGTGCTCTGGAGCCGGCTTTCCAAGAGGCATACATGTGAGTGGCAATCAAATAACCTTGGGATGCAGGGTCTAGAATCACGTCGATCACTTAGCTCCACAGAACTATACTCCCAGTAAACAGTGGCTCATCTAGATGTTCTTCTCCACAGCGACATACCGTACCACATCAGCATTTCACTAGCTGCTGTAACCACATTCATTTTATTCTAATTTGTAATTAACTTTTACAAAATTAAATTGAGAGATAGAAAATTACTCTCCTAACATAAATAATCTTGCTGCTGGATATGGCGGCTTTAACACAATCAACAATACAATTCATAAATGAAAGAAATGTTGTCATACTTATTACTTTTGTGTGCTCCATCTTTTATGGAATATTACAGTGTAAATTGAAACTTTATATGATTTAATAAACCTCAAAAAGACAGTATAGCCAAGTAACCACATCACTGTAACAAAGAGCACTCCTCGCTCATGCTGTCCACACAGGCTCCTCTTTCATTCTCAGGGTCTTGGGTTTTGACAAAGCAGATACTCTTAAAAGCATCCTGTGGCAAGTCTATCCACATCCTTTCAACACCTCAAAGCAACTGTGCTTATTTCTGGAGGAAAGAGCTGTGAAAGAGGGAGGGAGATGTAACTTTAGCTACTTTTAAATGGGCATGGCTGTAGGGTTGCCACCTATGTCTATTTTCCCTGGCTGCTTATGAAACATACATATTGCAGGGCCTAATTTTTCATAAGTGGCCTGGAGAATATACATAGGTGGTAACCCTACATGACTGGGGTGGGTGGGTCCGTGTGTGCCACATGGAGCGCCGATGCATGTCTGGTGAGGGATTTAAACGGGCTGGGATGGGTATGTGCCCCTACCCACGCACCACCCATTCCTACCGCCGTGTGGAACATTCTGGATTTTTCAACGAAGCTCTGTGCATGGGCATGAGTGGACGGTTTGTGGGTCATGGGAGTGTGTGCCCCACCCCTACCACCTTCAGACAGATGCTTGGGTGGGTGCGAGGTGGGTGGACCTCCATGGGTGTGCCCCGTTTAAAAACCACCTTTGTCTCCAACTGTGGGTGTTTTAAAATGAAATGCTACCCGCACAGCCACCCAGGAGCCACTCATCCGAACGCCCCATCTGAAGGTGGAGTGGGGGAATGTGCGCCACCTAACACCCACTTGGGGCCACTCATGGAGCACTGGTAAGAAATCTGGAGTGCTCCATGTGGGCCAAGGCAAAAAGCTTCCTGGCAATGGGTAGCACACAGCCCGTACCCACATGAATGGCGGCAGCACCAGGTCCACTGCTCAGGAGCCCTGTGGGTGGGGGAAGCGGCCTTTGCAAGTCACAGGAGCTTGGCGGTCCCCAGCACGCCATCGGGGACATGTCACTTGCAAAGGCCAGCCTGTCACGCTTTCCTCTCCCCCATGGTTCGTGGACATGCATGGTGGCTGCATTCGACTCACTCCTCACACACTCCACATGAGTGGGTGCTCCGCAGCTCTGCCGCTCAGTGGCCCCTTTGTAAATTTTCTGGTCAAGGGAGAATGAGCATATATTGCCCACATTGGTAGTTAAATATTAAGAAAAAGTTGCTAGTTGTAAGAAAAGCTAGGCAGTGGAATGGGTTGCCTAGGAGGGTTGTGGATTCTCTTTCAGGAACAGGCTGGGCAAGCATCTGTCTGTGATGCTGTCGATATAGGGCCCGTGTGAGGAGCCTCGGGTCAAATGTGGCCTGCGGCTGCATTTTAGTTGGCCCCTTTCCAACTCCTGAATCTGGCACATGGACTCGGAGCCAGTGCTCCAGCCCTGAAAAATTGAGCTGAGGGGAAGGGAGCAGAGATGGGGGGGAATAGAGGTTAATGGCATCATTAGATAAGAAGTGCCATACTGAGACAGACCAGTGGTCCATCGAGCCTAGCATCCTGTCTCCAACAGTGGCCGTTCTCAGTTCTTCTTCAGCGAAGTACCCAACAGCTCACAATGGAATGATTCATTCCCTGCAATTAGCGCCCACCTCCGGACAGTCAGAGGTTATGTCACGCAACCAACTTGACTAATAGTCATTAATGGACCCAGCCTCCAAGAACTGATCCAATCTCTTTTTAAACCCAAGGTATGCTACTGGCTTTGGCCACATCCTCTGGAGTTAATTAAGTGATTAAGATCCGTGATCTGTATTTTCCCCTTTTTTCCTCCATCCTGACACATTTGTAGACACACACCCATGCCCTGAAGCGCCCGTCTTGCCTTTGGAGCTTGTGCTAATGTTCAAGGTGCCCCATGGGAGGGAGAAGGTGCCCCACACCTGTGTTGTAAGGCATCCTGACTTGGAGCAGAGGGTTGTACTACATGGCCCTTGACGTCCCTTCCAACCATGTCATTCTGTGTTCTAAATTCTCAAGGAGAATTTTTTTGCTGCTGTGTAATAAAATAACCACATCAGCAACTATCTGGGACAGATTTTGTGGGTCCCCCAAAATGAATCCAGCCCCAGTTCCGGTCTCTTGTTAGCCAGTATCGGAGCTGACACCTCTGAGAGCTGGGAGGCTGCTGCTGCTGCTATTGCAGGTGAAACTGAATATGGAGGCATAGACAAAAAGAAAGAGTGGGAGGTTTATTGGCCCTCCAAATCTTTGGCTGGTTTTATAGGGCCATGGGTAGAGTTTTAAAAATCTCTTTTCTCCATGTACTAGAGTCAATATTTGTAGCTGCCTGTCATTTTTCAAAGGTTTCTGGCTCACCTAGGAATTCATTAGCTTGTAGTGGAAAGAGCAGATGATGCAGTGGGCGGCTGGTGTGATCCCAAACCACCATCCTAGAAAATGCAGAGAACATTTGTTCATGCAGCATGTCTGGTGCCTGTATGGCACCGAAGGACAGATAAAGGGGCCAGGCTACTACTGAGCCACAGCACTGCCGTCTCTTAGCTTATGTATTGTGTTCTTAAGCAAACTGGTGCAATGCCCTGAAATGCTTGTAAACTCTTGGGTAAGCCAGGGGTGGGGAACCTTTTCTCTCCAAGGGGCCACAGAGAAGCTGGGGATGAGAGGGCTTAAGGGGGTGCACTCAGGAAGAGAACAGAACTGGGCCCTATTCCCTATTCTTATGTGCGTGCCCTCATCTCTGCTCCCTCAACTTTGAGCACCGTTTGTCAGGGCTTGGGGTTAGGAAGTGGAATGGATTCAGAGGCCAGATCCAAGAACTGGGAAGGGGCCACATTCAAACTAGCTGCGGGCCTCATTTAGCTCCCAGGCCTGAGGTTTCCCTCCCCTCCCCACCGGTGTAAGCCTTTCTGGCAGATCTGGACTCTGCTGATTGGATTGTGGTATTAAAGACATGAGAAGCACCATTCTGGGTTACACCAATGGTCCATCTAGCGCAGCATTCAAAGATGTCTGCTTCAGAGGAATGCACAACAGGCAATAATGAAGTGTTCTGTGCCTTACTATTCACTCTCAGCCCCATATACTTAGAGGTCTCGTCCCCTGATCAACTTGACTAATAGCTATTTATGGACCTATCTTCTAAGAACCTATCCAGCTCTTTTAAAAAAACAGCCTGTTATGCTATTGGCTTTCACAGCATCCTCTGGCAATGAGTTCAACGGGTGAATTGTATGTTGACTTGTTGACTGGAAAAGTACTTCATTTTGTTTGTCATAAACCCACTGCCATTTAATTTCAGAGAGTATCTGCTATTACCATTAAATCTACATTAGTGGATAGAGGCATCTTATAGATTAAGTCAATTAATGTAATTTTATTCTGGTTTTAAATATTGTTTTACTTTGTATGGAAGCCACCCCAAGATGCCGTAGGCATAAGGGGGCGACATATAAATGTGACAAATAAAATAAATAAATAAATAAATAAATAATGTAAAAATAGGGGTAGGGAGAAGGCAAGAACAGAGGGGATATGTCCCCACTAAATTTGAGAGGAAGGGCTATAATATTCCCCCAAAACCTAAACTGTTTTTAGGGTGTTACAGCAGCATTAGCAATTTGCCTGGGTAGCTAGCTAAGCTATGTGGAAGCAATGCTGAGTCCTGGTTTCTATACCTTACCGTGCCCTAGGCCACATTCATACCTTCAGTGATGGATTGGTCTGCGCATATTTTGGCTCTGGGAAGATGTTTGGGGTTTGGCCCATGCATACTTTGGCTTCCGTATTCTCTCCCAGAGCCGAAATAGGAGCGGCCCGGCCCACCTCCACCCCTGATGAATTCTCATTTGAAATGCTATGTACTGTAAGGA
>QEPC01011191.1:2335560-2353060 GCA_003113815.1 Sphenodon punctatus
CCCTTCCCTTTCACCCCTTCTCTGAAACCCCCTTCCCCCCTATCCCTGACATGTACCAGGAGTGGGGAACCTTCTCCCCAGATTCCCCACCCCAGAGGGCTCTGCAGATAGGAGCATTTTGCCAGGGGGCAGGCAGAAGTGTGTGTGGGGGGAGAGGGGGGCTGTAACTTCTCATTTAGGCAACATGGCCTCCAACATAAGGGGAGTGACTGCCTACGCAGTGGTCATATAACCCAGCCTCAGAACTTTTTATGTGAAAAATAAATTGCCAGGGCCCAAGCCTTCTCTAGAAGCCACGCTCCTACAGCCACACTCATCATCCCAGAGCTTGTCAGAGCCAAGAGCTAAACCCTAGGGCATTTTTAGATGCACCATCTACCCCCTCCCCGTCCCGGACTGCAACGTCCAGGTTTGGTAAATGTGCATGGGGGGATTGAGTCACTCACCACTGGAAGTTGCCAGAGCACCATTGTAAACAGCAGCACCAGGCAACTCCCACATGTCTTGAGAACTGGAATGTAAAATCCTGCTATCGGGATTTTACAAGTCCAGGTCTCAAGACATGCGGCAGTCGCCTGGTGCTGCTGTTGACAGTGCTGCTCAAGCAACATCTGGTGCAGGGGAGGGTGAGCATCTATATCCCCAATGTGAGAGTTTGTCAAACCCAAGTCCAGGGAAAAAAACCTGGTGCATCTAAAATACCCCTAGTCTCTAGCTAGCAACTAGGTACCCAGCAAGTCAGGCACCCCGTTGAATCTGGGGTGCCCAACTTGCCCCGGTTGCATTTAGGCACCAACCCGTACCCCAACGTGACCCAACAGGCTACCCAACTCCCCAGGCTGACTCACTTCACCTTTCTTGCCTCACAAAGAATGGCATTAAAGACTAGGAGGCTGTGTCAGTGTTGTAGTCGAACAAGTAAAAACTGAAAATAGAGCACAGCTGGTTTAAAAAATCTGCACCCTGCATTAGAGCCTGTGTATTTCCCCAGCTCTTGTTTCTATTGAGTAGCAATTACTTGCACACGTAGCCTCTTGGAAGCAAGTAGGAATACTCCTGCGAGTAAATGCCTACTCTGTATGAGTAAAGGTTACTGAAGTCGGCAAGCACAGACTGATAAACAAAAGCTTCAGATCCTACCTCTGTTAAACATTGAGAGACTGTATGTCCCATTTGAATTTATTTACTTGCTCTTAAAAAAAGGTGATGTTTGCTTTATTTGGCAATTTTACTGATGCAGATTTTGCCGCAGTTTTTCTAATAGACCAGTCTATGTTACTAAGGGCACTGAATTCTGTAGAGTTTTGAAAAACTGAAGGAGGAAAGGCTTCTTACTCTTTAGAATAATGGGCCCTGAAAAATATTCAAATGATAAAACTGTCAAAAGTGTTACTGAACATTGTTGTCTGCATCATAATCTGTTTCTTGGTAACACTGGGTCTGAGCAGCAGTAATAGAATTAATTATACTTCATTTTGCTGTCTTTAACAGTATTGACCAAATTTAAGAACAAATGAGAAGCGCTTATCAAGCTTGAAGAAAATAATCCATCAGTGGCACAATTTAAATTCTCTGCAGTTCTCTTATTAATCAAAGTAACACTTACTATCCTATCTCCACTTCCCATTAACAGTCATTAAGCACTGTTGCTGATTGAAGCAATTTCTTTAGGGATCTCAACCTCATTTTTAAGAGAATCTTCTACAGTGGAAAACAATATCATACGGGAGCAGTGACTTCAGGAGAGGGAGAAAGTTCTTCAATCATCTTCTGACCTTGACAGTTTTCTACAGTAAAAGTTCACAAAGTACACAATGGAGCAGTTCAGAACTTTCCTGTGGCAGGGCTGATGCCCTCCTATTAACACTGACAAGGAAGACTCTTTCAAAAGGCAATGCTAGACAATAGGTTAAGTGCCCCTCGCAAACTACCCTGGTTGCCTATTCTTTTATAGAACTCACACAACAAAATTTCAGTATAAGGCTATAGGACTGGAGAATAATACAGGTGAAAAGTGCCCTAAGAAGTCATCTAGTCCATCTCCCACACGGAGGCAGGATTAAGCTATCCTTGGAAGTCTAAGCTATCCTTGGAAGATTTTCTTTAACGATTCTAGTGATGGGGAACCAGTTTGCTAACTTGTTTTAGTGCCCAACTATTCTTATAGGGTATTTTCAGACGTTATAAGATCACGCTCAACCACAGTCAATTCCCTGTGGTGGGGAATGCCCTCGTAACGTCTGTTGGGGAACCGGAAGTTCCCCCCCCCAGATGTTAACCACGCTCAATCCCCGCTGGGAATCTCATTCACCACGCAATCAGCTGAACCCACGGGGCCAGCACCGACCGCGTGGTGAATGAGATTCCCAGCAGGAATGAAGGGGCCCATCATGTCTGGATGGCGATCACAGTCCGGAATCCACACTGGGTTCGTGGTCATTTTGGGCGGGCGCTGCGGCCGCATTGGCCACGGCGCCCACCCGTCTCCCCAGAGGGCAGGTGGTGGGGGAGCGTGGGGGAGGGCAGCCGCACATTGCGCCGCGCAGCCCTGCCCTCTCCCCGATTCCCCGCCGGGATCCCCCGGCACATCGTTGGCTGTGCCGGAGTGATCCCAGCGGGGAATCTAAGGGTTGTTTCCGTGACGGGGCGAATGCCGCCCCGTCACGTCTGAAAATACCCATAGTTAGATAGCTTTCCCTACTATCCAACCTTTCTTCCTGCAACTGAACCCCCATTACTAATTGTAATACCCCTAATGGCCACAGAAAGGCTCCTCTTTGCAGCAGTCTTTTAAATATTTGAAAAATATTATTCTGTCTCCCTCCACACACACCTACGCCTTCTCTTCTCAACACTAATCATGCTCAGTTCTTTCAACCTTTTCTCGTGTGTCTTGCATTCTAAACCCATTAGTACCTTTATTTTCTCTGAACACTGTCCAGTTTCCCTATATCTTTGTTCTAGCGTGTTGCCTAAAACTGACCATGAAGAGGCCCAACCAGTGACAAGGAGAGTGGTAATGTTACACCCTGTACCTTGTATGTGATAGCTCTATTGATACATACCCAAATGACATTTGCCTTTCCACCACTATGTATTTGTGCACGGGATTTTTTACATGTGTAACACTTTACATTTGTCTTTATTGAATTTCATTTTATTGCTCTCAGCCCATTTATTCCAATTTATCAAGATCATCCTGAATTCCAATTCTATCCTCTAAAGTGTTTGTCTGCAACCCCTCCTAAATTTGATACATGTACTCACCACTCCTTTATGCAACTCCCTTTAAAATGGTGAACAGCACCAGACCTGGGGGGGGGGGGGGGGGCGGTCTTTCTTGAGGAACTTTACTCTCTCTCTTCTCCTCCCCACTAGGTTTGTCAGTGATCTACCTTTCAACCAGTTGTGTACTCAGTTCGTTGTGCTAGTTCCATAGAGTCTACTTTTAACTGGATTGCTTAGGAGAACATCTTTTGGGCCTGCATCAAATGCCTTACTACAGTCAAGCTATATTACATCTATTGCATGCCCCTCTAACCCAGGGGCCAAGTTTGTCTGCATTTGTGTTCTGCAGAAGAGCAAGGACATCTGTCTGGGACGTTAGTCCTTTTGAGTTCACATTTTTGTTGGTGTGTTTGCACATCACCTGTGCGTGGGTCTGTATTGGAGGGTACGTTGTCACACTCTAAACTTTTTTTAGTTTTCCTTGATTTGTATAATGGGATTATGATAGAAGTTGAGCCATTGAATTGAACTGAATTGCATTCCCCATATTCAGTAAACTAGCCACCATCACAAAGAAGACATTACGGCCCTTTTTACACGGATGGGGGTGGGTGAGGGATGGGTGTTTTGGTGTGGTGAGTGTCCCTTTCCATGGACACACACACACCTCCACCCACGGACCCTCCTCCGGTTTTCTAGAGGGCTCCGTGGGAGGGTGATGGGTGGAAGTGGGTGGTGTTGTGCAGGAGCGCACATGCACCCCCACCCATCCTGCTCGGTGTTCACACAGATGAACACCAAGCAGACACCCATCCCCCCACCCACCGCCAGCCATTTACACGGATGCCACCTTCCACAGCACACCCACCCGAACACCGAACGGCCGGGTGAGGGCATCTGTGTAAAAACGGCCAAGGTTGCTTCAGAATGATTTGGATGGGACAAATTATTTTTGACTGCTCTACTATTTAATAGTTTGATAAGAACATAAGAAGTGCCGTACTGGGTCAGACCAATGGTCCATCTAGGCCAGCATCCTGTCTCTGACAGTGGCCAATCACAGTGGCTTGGGAGAAGCACTCAACAGGTCACGATGGGGGATCCATTCCCTGTTGTTTTCCCCCAGCTCCCGTCATGTTCCCTGATCCTGTTTGGCTAATAGCTGCTAATGGACCTATCTTCCAGAAATGTGTGCAAACCTCTTTTAAACTCAGCTATATTACTGGCCCTTACCACAGCCTCTGGCAGTAGATTCCACAACTCAATTATACGGTGAGTGAAAAAATATTTTCTTTTATTTGTTTAAACTTGCCATCCATCAGTTTCATGGAGTGTCCCCTAGTTCTAGTACTAGCTGAGAGGATAAATAACTGCTCCTTGTTTATTAGTTCCACACCACTCATGATTTTATAGGCCTCTATCATATCTCCTCTCAGTCGTCTCTTCTCTAAACTGAAGAGCTCCAACCTACCAAGCCTCTCCTCATACGGGAGCCCTTCCATGTCCTTGATCATTTTTGTTGCCCTTCTCTGTAGCTTTTCTAGTTCAGCTATGTCTTTTTTGAGATGGGGCGACCAGAACTGCACACAATATTCGAGGCGCGGTCGCACCATTGATTTGTATAGAGGCATTATGACATCCTCAGTTTTATTCTCTATCCCCTTCTGAATAATTCCTAACATTCTGTTTGTTTTTTTGACTGCTGTTGCACACTGTGCTGTGGATTTCATTGTATTATCCACAACCACCCCCAGATCCTTTTCCTGAGTCGTAACTCCTTGCTTAGTAGCCAGCATTGTGTACGCATAGTTTGGATTATTTTTCCCTACGTGCATCACTTTGCACTTGTCCACAAGGTGCTTGCAGATTAATTACTTTATAATTTTCCTACTAACTTTCCTGGCTATCGAAGTCAGGCTTCAACTCATCTATAGTTCCCTAGGTGGTTCTTTCCTTTTTAAAATATAGGTACTGTGCTTGCTCTTCTTCACTTCTTTAAGACCTCACCGACCTCCATGAGATAATTGTTAACAGCTCAAAGCTTACTTCAGCTAATTCCTTTAATTCCCTAGGGTGACTCGTATCAGGTCTTACTGACTAAAATATACTTATTTACAGTTTCTTTAACTTGTTGTTTCCCTATCCTGGCCTGCATTCCTGCCCTGTTCACATTTATTATGTTTATCGTTTGCTCATAATTGACCTTCATGACTGAAGAAAGCAGGAACTGAGAACGTCGGCCTTCTTTGAACCGTTTGCTAGTAGCTCGCCTTCACTATTGAGTCTTGGATGAGGTGTGCAGCAGGCACATTGTTCGTTTTTGGTTACAAAAACCCTTTTGTTTTGGGGGTAGGGGTTCATAAAGGATTACATGCATTATCATGCTTGTGTTTTATTTATTTTTATTTTTAAAAATTTAAAAATCACTGCCCATGTGCAAAATGGCTGCTGGACCATTCCCCAAATGGTGCCAGCAGCGTTTTGGGAAAGGGTGTGCGTGTGTGGAACGACAGCTATTTGCACATGCACAGGTGTTATATTTTAATATATTTTTTTACTTTGGTAACGAAAATGGATGTCATTTTCCGTTGTTTTCTTCTATTTTTGTTATCCTGGCCTGTTTTTGTTGTTTAATTACTAAAATGAATGGGCCATCATTCATTTAATTAAACAAAACAAAAATGAATTGTACCCCCCTAGTCATGGACATGTGGCTTCTTTTTCTCTGTTTTCTCCTACTTGTAGACTCCATCTGTGTTTTAATTTATATCCCTTGATAATTGTATTTCATTTTGTGCCTTTGCCTTTCTGATTCTTTTCCTACAGGCTTGTTATGTGCCTTTACACACACCCTTCATTTTGAGACCTTGCCCCTACCTTTATGTAGATAGTAAAAGCTCCTTATGCAGCCACACTGCTCTCTGACAAGTCTTCTCTCTCCTTCACAAACTGTCATCGCTCCTGGACTCGCTTGTTTCATTACTTTTTCTATTCATGGGTTCTTACCTACTAATTCTCTAAGTCAGTTGTTGTTGTTGTTGTTATTATTTACTTAATTCCTATAGCCCCAGAAACGTGCTTGGCACTGAACAGTCACGATTAGAGACAGTATCCTGCCTTGAGGGGCTGACGGGTGTTTTTAAACGAGACTGTACCACACCTGGCCACCCATCCCCCATCCCCCCGGCCATTCGTTTGAAGGTGGTGTGGTGGAGGCGCGCTCATGACTCATGCAGCACCCCCCCCTCCCATGGCCACTCGCAGTGCACCAGAGGAAAAGGCAGATTGCGCCGTGTTGCGGAAGGCAGAATGATGCGCTGGGACAAGCACCCACACATTCCTGGCCCATTTGAACTGGAGCGTTCACCCATGCCTGCAGACACATCCATAGCCCTGCTGCCTCCCTGTCTCCCCTCCCCGCCGCCCCTACTGGGCGCTCTTAAAGGGGTATAATGGCTTCCCATATGAGTTGCTTTGGGGATGGTCCATGGTGGCAGGTGTGCATGGAGGCTGCCTGCCTGGCTGCAGTGGCCACCCAGGGAAACCCTCCCCAATCACTCCATGTTTGAGGGGAGATGAGGGAGAGACAGGGATGCAGTCAAGAAGTTGGGAAGTTGCAGATGCATGTGCTTAACTTAGTTACAGATGGAGGAGGGGAATCCTGAAGGATAAGACAACATAATAAGCACCCGTGAGCAACCCATGGGTGTGGACCTAGGAAAACTCACTTTTAAAAAGCCATCCTTCATATCCTGCTACTCTCCTTCCTTCCCTTTCGTGATCATTAGCCCTATCCTTTCACAGTCACTCTCACCCATCTAAAACGTCTCTCCCATGTTGGTGAAAGTCTAAAATAGCTACCACTGCTCCCCTCCCATTGGAACCTGGCTACTCCAGAGTAAGTGGTTTGTAGATCAGGCTTGGTGGTTGTCCATACTAGACATGCACTGGCACCATGACAACATTTCTGCTTCCTCCCCTTTTATCTTTATCTACAGACTCTGAAAAGATGTCTCTCCCTTCCTCCTGGACCTTACAGCTACTGTATACATTGCTACAGCTTGACATGCAGTGCAGTTCCTCCTCCCGTACTTCCCTGCCTGGCCTTCCAGAACAAGCCAAATACCTCTGTCTTGAGCTTTCAGCCATGCAATCTACACCGCGCCCAATTCCTGTAATGCCAAGTCATAGTTTTGATTGTGTATTAAGACCTCTGAGTCTTTGTTTGTGTCCTATGTTCTTTAAGTTTGCATTACTAGTACATACTGATACCTAAGATGACTGACACAGTCTCATTCTATTGCTTCATGATCCTCTTCTGCAACTCTTGCAATTTCCCATTTCACCCTCAATATTAAAGCGGCGGGGGAATGCCGGCATTTAACGATCCCGCTTGTAAGCGGGATCGTCTATAAACGCCCTTGGACTAGAACAACTTAAGTTTCATTTACATTTACCTGTCTGCCTGCCTGGCTAAATCTGTTGCTAAATCCTGTTGCTTCTGCCTCCATAACATTGCTAAGATTTGCCCTTTTCTCTGTCTCGTCTGCCAAAACTCTTGTTCATGCTCTGGTCATCTCTCGCCTCGATTACTGTAACCTCCTTCTTTCTGGTCTTCCCCGGTCTCACCTTTCTCCCCTCATCTCCGTCCAAAACTCTGCTGCCAGGGTCATCCACCTCGCCAGTCGCTTCGACCATGTGCAGCCCCTCCTCTCTTTGCTTCACTGGCTTCCCCTTCCTGAACGAATCCTGCACAAGCTCCTAGTCTTCACCTATAAAGCTCTTCACAACCTTGCTCCCCCCTACCTCTCTGCACTTATCGCCCTCCATACTCCAGCCCGTGCACTTCGCTCCTCCTCTGTCCCTTCTCTCACCCTTCCACGCCTTCCCTGCTCCCCTAAGCGCCTTCGTCCCTTCTCACTTGCTGCCCCCCATGCCTGGAACTCCCTCCCTGTCCACATCCGCCTTGCCCCCTCCCTTCATACCTTCAAATCTCTCCTTAAAACTCACCTCTTTCGCTCTGCTCTGTCTGACTCTTTATCCTGCTGAGCCACTATTCCTATACCTACGATCGGTTTACCCTTATCCTTGCAACATGGACCTGCCTGCTGTCATTCTCATCGTAACCAAGCCAAGTACGTGCACTTGAGACCTCGCATCTTCATGAATGTTAGACCCCTTGTCTCTCCCTCTGTTCCCCTTCCTATGTCTCTCCCCCAGCTCCTGTCTCTCAGATTGTAAGCCCTAGGGGCAGGGACCGTGTCTATTTTATTAATTTGTAAAGTGCCAGGTACACTGCTGGCACTATATAAATGTTTGTTATTAATAATAAAATAATAATAATAATACCTGTAGAGTCTATGGCCCCTGTTTAACACACTTTATCTCTTCCTCATGAGCTTAGCAAGTCAATCTCTGAGGCTGCTCTTCTCCTCCTTTCCTAGGTGGATCTCCTCCTTTATTATTACTATCAATCATTTTTATAGCACTTTCAGTGTTCAACGTGCTTTTCAGTCCTTACCTAATCCTTGCCTGGGGGCTTTTCTCTGTATAACCTCCCTGCATGTTTGAGGAAATCAAGCCCTTTCATCAACACTACCTGCATAACGGTGTTTTCTTCTTGGATGATGTGTCTAGGATGCAAAAGAGCGGAACAAAATTTGAAGCATGATAAGTCTGAGAGGTGTGGCAAGGGTTTCTGATGGTCGTGTCTGTCCACGGTTTATAAGCTACAACAAAGCCTGATAAGGTTGTGTCAGCATGAACGCACTCTTTCTGAAGATGGGGAGAAAACATGTGACTCTCTTGGATGAAAAAGGAGGCAGTCGTGATGGTGGTACTGGTATTGCAGGGTTTGAAGTTCTGCATAGGCGTGGGTGGCAGAAGCCTCTTTGTGTGACTATTAGGGAATTTTTAGACATGCCACTCAGCCCGTGGATTTAATGAAATAATCCGCTTTTAGAAGAGTTGTGCCAGTGGCGTTTAGATGCGTCACCATTTCAAACCCCAGCTCACACATTCTTTTGAAACTACACTGATTAAACCTCAATATCTGGGTTTTACCAGCACAGTTTCAAAACAATGTGCGAGCCACGGTTTGCAATGGTGGTGGCGCGTCGATACGTCACCTGCGTGACTTTTCTAAAAGTGGATTATTTAAATCTGCGTGCAGATTGGCACACCTAAAAGTGCCCTCAGAATGCTAGCGTTTGTCATTCATAGCACATCTGGCACACAGGAGCATAGCTGCTTACTGTTTTGGGAGTGGCATACCAAAGTATTTTGGGGTTTGTGTGTGTGTGTGTGTGTGACTTTTTTACAAGTCTTTATCTCCCAGAGGCTCTGCTTCATCAGGGGTTTGAGGGGGATGAGGCAGGTGGGGCCTGAGGGTGGGAGTTATGGGGAATGCGTTAGGGAGGATAGGGCCAATCCCCCTGGTGAGAGGAGGGGAGATGGCCCTTAGGGAGGGTCCCCTCGGTGAGATGTGGGGGCACCTCCCATATGATGGGGAAGGGGGAGTCCCTGTGAGAGGAGTCCCAGGGAGAGGGGGTGTGGAGTCCTTCTCGCTGCCTTGTTGGGGCAGCCCATAGAGGGTGGGTGTCGAACGGGGTTCTCTGAGGATGGGAGGACTTCCGTAGCTATCAAGGTTGTTACGGGTCAGGGGAGATATGGTCCAAAGGGGTGGGGTGTTTAATCAGTGAGGAGGGAGCGGTGCCGTATGCCCATTTCCCCCCTCAATCCCCCACGTGCGAAGGTTGTGGGTCGAGGCCCAGGAGACCCCAGGCCTTGGTCTGGTGCTGCTAAACACGAGGTCGGTTGTCAATAAGTCATCTACCATCCGGGAGTTAATCCCGGAGTGGGACGCCAACCTCGTGTGTATTACAGAGACCTGACTGGACAATGAATTGGGCCCTATTCTGGCCGATCTTGTTCCGGCTGGGTTCTCTGTGCAGCATCAGCCTCAGCTGGAGGGACGGGGGTGTGGGGGGTGTAGCTATTGTTATCAAGGATGCACTGTCTTTTAGGAGATATCCAGTGCAGGTTCCACCAGGTGTTGAGTGCCTCCATCTTGTGTTGGATTTGGCCGGGGACAGATTAGGGGTGCTGCTGGTGTACCATGCACCCAATTGCCTGGCGGCATCCCTACATGCACTTGCTGATTTGGTGTCTGATGTGATCCTCTGGACCCCGAAACTAGTGGTCCTGGGGGTCTGGCGTTGGACCAGAGTCGTCAGACCTTACTGGTCCTGCTAGACCTTTCGGCTGCGTTCGACACAGTCGATCATGAGGTGTTGGTGACTTGCCTGCGGGACTGTGCCGGGATTGGCAGGACGGTCTTGGACTGGTGTCGTTCATTCCTGGCCGGGAGAACTCGGTGGGTGGTCTTGGGGGAGTGTATGTCTTCCTCCCGGGACCTCACGTGTGGAGTCCCGGAGGGTGCCATTCTGTCCCCCCTCTTATTTAACATCTACATGCAGCCATTAGGGGAGATCGTGAGACGGTTTCAGGGCATGCAGTGTCACCTTTAAAGCCCTTCACGGCCTGGGCCCTGCTTATCTGTGGGACCGCTTCACTCCCCATGTGTCTGTGTGACCCTTGAGATTGTCCGTGGGAGCCTTTTTGGAGGTTCCCTGGGTGAGGCAGGTGGCCACCAATGTTAGATCTTTTTCGGTGGCCACCCATGCTGTGGAATTTGCTCCCGGAGGAGGCTCGGCTGGCTCCCACTCTCCTGCTGTTTCGGTGTGTATGTAAGACCTGGCTGTTCTGTCAGGCTTTTGGCGAGGGGTAGGGGTGGGGGGTTTCCCCCCATTGTATTGTATTTTAAATTATTTTAAATTGTTTACATTTTTTTTTAATGTATTGAACGTTGTTCGCCGCCCCAGACTGCCTTGTGGGCAGGAGGGGCGGCATATAAATTTTGAATAAATAAAATAAAATAAATCAGTATGCTGATGACAGCTCTACCTCTCTTTTTCCATTGACTCAGGCCATTCAGTCTCTTTATTTTCCCAGTGCCTGTTGGCTGTGGGGGCTTGGATGAGGCTGAGCCATCTGCAGCTGAATCCTGACAAGACGGAGGTGATGTTTGTGGGTGAGGGCCTGGGGGGCCTGGGAGTAGTTGAATCTCCTCTTGTGTGGTGTGTGTGTGTGTGTGTCACCCTCCCATGGCAGTTACATCTTGTCCGGCGGCTTCGGCCATATCTCTTAGATTCTGACCTCGCCACTGTCATCCATGCCTTCATCACCTCAAGGCTGGATTACTGCAACGCGATCTACGTGGGGCTGCCCAAGAAGCTGGTCCAGAGGCTACAGTTGGTGCAGAATGCCGCGGTCCGTCTCGTTACTGGGGCGGGCCACAGGGAGCACATGACACCAGTGCTCCGGGCTCTGCACTGGCTGCCTATAAAGCACCGGGCTAGGTTCAAGGTGCTGGTTTTGACCTTTAAGGCCCTTCACGGCCTGGGCCCTGCCTATCTGAGGGATTGTCTCACTCCCCATGTGCCCGTGCGACCCCTGAGATTGTCTGTGGGGGCCTTTTTGGAGGTTCCCCGGGCGAGGTGGGTGGCCACTGATGTGAGATCTTTTTCGGTGGCTGCCCCCGTGCTGTGGAATTCGCTCCTGGAGGAGGCCCCACCCTCCTGTCATCTTGATGTTTGTGTAAGACCTGGCTGTTCTGCCAGGCTTTTGGCGAGGGGGGGAGGGGAGGGTTTGGGAAGGGAGGGTGAGTTTTGTGATTTGTTTAAAAATTTGTTGATTTGTTTTTAAATGTTTTATTGTTTAAAAAAATTGTGTTGTTCACCGCCCCGAGCTGTCTTTAGGCAGGAGGGGGGCAGGATAGAAGTTTTAAATAAATAAATAAATAAATAAAAAAATCATCACCCAGTCAAGAAGTCCACCTGAAGGACTGAATAGGGCTGCCCTTGGAGAAAATCAGTGCTGTCCTCTTAAATATCCCCCAAGTGCTGAATATGAATCAGTGGAGCCAGATGTAGTTTGGGTTATAAATACAGTGATAATCCCATGCTATAATGACTGGGTGAAAAAAAACATGATATTAGCCTGCTTTAGTTCATGATAACCCACCTTATCTCGGAACTCACCTGCACATCTGGTGTGTTGCTGCCAGATGTTTGCCTGCTACCACCCTGGGGCAGGCTGCCAGCTGCTATGGGATATGTTGGGCAGTTATGGTTGAAGAGACAGTCTGGGCTAAGGCCCGGCCACCTGGACAAAACTGGGCTAATGGTCTCCCTCCCGTCTGTTATGGGCCTGCCCAGCTCCACTGCAAGGGGAGGTCAGTGGATCAGGCCCAGAAGAGGTAGGCTCATCCCAGCCCTGCCAAAAGGCTGATGGGAGGGGGGGCTGGAGGAGTGCCCACACCCTGGTCCTGCTGAACAGCTCATGGGGGGGGGGGGGGGGGGAAGGATGGTGTGTGTGTGTGTGTGCACACTTGAGCAAGTGTCTCCTGTTATGGGCAAGATAGTTTTAATTTCATAACTTCTTAATAAATCCCTGGTGAAAGATATTGATTCAAGGCCAACCTGCCTATTAACCATGCTAGACAGGGTGAAAGTCTCTAGGGGGCAGCACATCTGGTTCAGTCACAATGATGGGTCAAAACAGATGTGATGGTGGCGAGGCACCTCCTCTGGGCTGCCCTGGGGTGAACCACCGCAGCTGCCACTTCTTGGATTGGTGGGGACGATTGTTCACATGAGCCACCTTCCCCCCATAGCCTGGTTGGGGGGGGGGGGGCTTCTGTCAGAGGTCCCTCCATGCCCCAAGGAGCTGTCACATGGGACAGGACTAATATCCCAGATCCCAGGACACTCTTTGGCTGCCCACTTTCCCCATATACAAATCAAGGTATTGGTGTTAATCTATAAGACCCTTCACGGTCTGGGCCCCTCATACCTCAGGGACCGCCTCGCCCTCCATGTCCCAGAGCGGCTCCTTCAGTCTGCCGGGGGTGCCGTCTTGGAGGTCCCCCATGTTAAGCGGGGGGCCACAATGGAGAGGGCATTCTCAGTGGCCGGGCCGCGCCTTTGGAATTCCCTCCTGGAGGAAGCTCACCTGGCCCCGAGCCTTTTAACATTCCGGTGAATTTGCAAGACCTGGCTGTTCACCCAGGCCTTTGGGGAGTGGGGTCAGGGTTGTATTTTTAGTATTACCTAGCCTGTTTTATTGTTGTGATTTTTATGAGTGTTTTAATATATTTTTATAATTGTATTTTATGTTTTGAAATTGTTAGCCACCCCGAGCTGTTCTCAGGAGGGGCAGGATATAAATTGACAAAATAAATAAATAAATACATGTTTGTCCTAGCATTTATGTTTTGATGAACACCTTCCAGAGCATGGATTCTGCTGGACCGATGTATGAACGTTGAGGCCATTAGCTACATATCCAAACCTGTAATGCTAAATGGTTCAAACAACATTGCTCTTTTGTTTGCTAGCTGGAACTGCCTCCTCCCTGAGTGAAGCAGAAAAGATGGAAATCAACCCTGACTTACAGTAGCTCCCCCAACCAGCTCCTCCCCATAGAAACTATTTTCAGACTGAATGAAAACACGGAGCAATCTTGGGATTTGATGGTCATTCTACTTGCTGATTATAATCTAAGCAGCAGACTGCAGTTTCACATTGGCTGAATCTGATTTGGAATGAATTTGATCCACTCAAGGAACAAAATACCACTTAGCTCCTTGTACGGCTAAATATATGAATCCAGGCTCCCTAAAATGAAATGCTAAGCTAGATTTTGGATCAATGTAATACCTACTCCTATTAAAGCACTTAAAAAGGAAAACATCTACAAAGTGTACCATTAGGCTGACAAATTTACAGCATTATTAATCGAAAAGCAGACGAGGGCATTGTGTTTAAGGAGTATGAATGGATTTCAGGTCTGTGGCGTTTCGTCTGCATGAACAAGGTTAGAAAGCCTATCACATCCTTGTGCCGACATGAGTGTTTAAAATAGCAGCGTGGCCATCTGTGTATTAGCAAATGTATTTAGAATGAAAAAATACCATAAGATCATATGAGGACATATAGTAGGTTTATGCTTGGCTATATATATATATATATAACACTAACGCTAATGGTAACTGTGTGGAAATCCTTGCCCCCTATGGATCGGTATGGGAGCCTGAATGTAGTCTTGCTTTTTCAGGGGTAAGTGGTGAGGTAGGCAGTAAATCAGGAGCCTGGTTGGTGGGAGTAGTCTGTACCCTGGTTCTGTAGAGTTCTACTCATTAGTAACTAGCTCTTTGCAGCAGGACAGAAGGAACTCTCAGGACTGGAGACATGGCCTGTAGGTTCGTGAATTACATGGAAACAGACTAAAACCTCTGAGACACTGGATGTTACCAGACACTGGATGTTACTCCCGTGGGCAGTGGCAGGAGCAGTTCAAACGGGCAGAACCAAAAGTGCATCCTGTGGTTGTGCAGCAGCACAGCGCTGCTCTCCCTGGCAAGGAGCCCCCCATCTTCTGCTGTTCTTTTTTAAACTGGGTCCTGCAAGTGAGGTAGCTACTGCCATCCATTCCCCCACTCTGGTTCTGCCCCAGGAATCCCATCACATGGGCAGAACCCTGGGACTCTGTGTCTGCGGCAGTGGGATCACGCCCCCATAGAAAGCTACCAGTCATCCATTGGAGCCGTGGGGAGGGGTATCTGTGTGCGCCCGAGGCTCTCTGCCCATCAGCTGTTGGAGGGGGAGCAGCAGCTCTGGTATCCCATGGTTGGACCCAGGTTAAAATAGACCAGCAGGGGATAGGGGGCTCCTTGCCAGGGACAGCAGTGCTGTGCTCCCTGGCAAGGATCATCCCCACATGTCAATTTCAAGGCTTCCTGGCTTGAAATTGATATGGACGATCTAGGCTGTGGAGCCCAGCATTGCTGTCCATGGCAAGGAGCTCCCCCCACTCCATTCCCTGCTGGTCTATTTTAACCTGGGTCCAGGCTTGAGGAGCAGCCTGGTGATGCAGTCAGAAGATACCAGGGCTGCTGCTCCTTCTCCTTGGTGTTCCTTCCAACAGCTGATGGACAGGTGTCCCAGGGTGCACTCCCCCACCAATGGCTGGCGGAGGCAGCAGCTTACTGTTGGGGGCCCAATCCTTGCCAGCACTGTAGCATTGTCCATGGTGTGGGCAGCCCTGTTTGTGAGCATGGCTGCCAGGGGCCTTTCACACCGGAGGCGGCCCTGTAATTGCCCCTTGCCCCACTTTAGGCTGCGCTGCCCTACGATGCATGCTCCTCGATAACGCAGGTGATGCAGTGGGAGGCAGCTCCTGCCCCATGAAGGGTAAACATGTGGTGGACTGTGTTCAGAAAGGCGGTGAGTCTGGGGCAAGGGAATGGTGAAAGTGGGGCACCGTCTCATGTGATAACAGCCGTAATGTTAGTCTCTCATCAGATTTACACATGCATGGGTGTTCTGTCTGGTTACGCAAAACACGAATCACACTATCCACTTACCATGGGCTACGTTTACAGAAATCATGGGGTCAGGCCATTGTTTCATTTAGTTAAGAGCACCACAGCACTTCCAGTCTGGGGTAATCTGAGCACCCATAGAAAAATAACATCTGGGCACCACCTGGTGGGAGGAGAAGACTATCCAGTAGTTGCTGGAACTTGCAACAGCAGGAACATCTGTTCCTCCTCGGAGTTCCCTCCCAGCAGCTGATGGGCAGAGCCCGGGGCGCACGCACATACCCCTCCCCACTGCTCCCAGATTAGGATATTTCAACACATGATAGATTGCCACAGATTTATTGTTATGTCTGGGAACACCCAAGGGGTGGCACTACAAGCACTGCTACACTGAAGAAGTCGCAGTGGCACTGTGGCCAACCACTCAGGGACTACAGTGGTCATGGAGTAACCGCACAAGAGGTTTGTGCTTAGGTTGTGAGAGAAGAAAGGATTCCATTTCACCAGACCACATCTAGGATCTTGTCCCAGGGCCCATAGTTTTGGCTAGACACTTGTGACTTAACCATGGGGACAGCAGTCCTTTGTGCACTGAACAGGCTGATGTCATTTAAGGGGGAAGGGAGCAGATAAAAGTATTATGGGAAGATATATAGGACTGTTCTGTGCATAAAATCTTATGAGCAAGCAAGTTTAGGACCGTGTTGGTGTTACGAATGTAAACCAGACAAGCTGAAGAGCTAGCAAACAAAGTCACTAATTGCAGCCCAGCTATTCCAGTAATTTATGCTAGATCATCTATAGCTTCCTGACATCTTGCTTGGGTCTTAGAATTGCAGTGGCAATGCATCTTAATATCTTGATAGTTTGTTAGTCAAACAAACTATTGGGGATGATATGTTCCCAGCCAAGCCAGAGAACGGTGTTTTGTTTGCATAACTACAATAATATTTTACAAAAGGTAAGCACATTTTAGGACCTCACCCACACTGATCAAGATATTTTAACCCTATTAAAAGGGACAGATATGTGACAAGACAAAGGGGGGGTGGGGGCAGAGAGTGAATTTTGTATCCATCTGATTTTTATTTTTAACATGAACCTTCTATAATGACACACACTTCCACAGCATCCACTGTGAGAGAAAAAGCAAATATCTTTGCATAAAACCAGGTGCTGTGTGCCAAGGAAGGTTGCTTGCTTTTATAACTTTGCAAACATTTAATTTGTGAAATAGGAGGCCAAAACAGGAAGACAAATGTAATTAAAATAGACTAAAAATAATAATAAGCTGTTCTGGCTTTCAGTTACATTGGAGCTAAGCAGCAAGCGTATTATTATTTCTACAAACTATTTTCAGTTAGCACAGTTCAGATGGAATTATTGCTATGACCTTTTAAAAATGTGAAAGAGTGAATCAATAGAGGCAAGATTGCAGGAGCAGAACTGGCCAGGCTGTAATGGTGTGTATTTCTGCATCAGAAGGCAGTTGAAATCTAATTATCGTCAATCACATACAAGGTAGCCTCATGTACTGATGAGCATGGTGCAGGCTGGGTGCACGCGGATGTGTGTGCACGAGTCAGGATGTATTCTGGTACCAGTGTGGGGTAAGATTTAAAGGTGAGTTATAGGGATTGTCACTCATTTACAATAACTAACACTGGTCTGTCAGAAACAGCAACCTGTAAATGATGTATGACTGGCTGGCAGTCTGCCATCCTCCAATAGACCTTGCAGCCAAGAATCACATTTTATTGTCGAGGTCATCCGAATGCTTACTTGGATACATGCCATATATTATTAAAAAATAACAATCAGCCAATC
>QEPC01011191.1:2355560-2392777 GCA_003113815.1 Sphenodon punctatus
TCAATACCTTCTTGCACTAATTAAATGGGTTCCCACCAGGACAAAAACACAAATTACAAACACAGGGCTTTTCTGCATTCCTATGCATTTTTCCTACAGATGTGACCAGGCTTTATTTGGGTACCTTTCTCCTGAATATACTCTTAAGATTTAACTCACATTTAGCATAAAAGGCTGCATTCTTATCGGGACTCTTTTCACCTTTTATTTTGCTGGAATACTCTTTTGCAAGTTGGCTTACTGGGACTCCTCTTCTGATCAAAGCAGACAGGTGTATAAACCAAACACACATAGGATTTTCTGAAAGCTCTACTTGAGTATCATTACACAGATGGGCATTCAGATAGCAGATGCATCTCTTCAACTAAAGACTTACAAATACTGCCATTATTGAAAGCAAAAAGCTCCCCCCCCCCCCCAAACAACTTGTTTCAAGGCCAGGTCAATTAACCTTATTGCATGGCAGTGAAATGACTCTCGGTCATCAGCTATCATGTGATGACCTATGCATATAAGCGGATATTTTCATACGCTAATCTGAAAGCATAAAAGTTGAACGAAATAACCGATCTTTTAAACACAGTATTTCAGGGGGGGGGGGAATAAAAAAAGGGGGTATCCCTCTTGTTGAGGAACCTGTCTGATATAATTGTGATTCAACCAAAATAATAGACCGGCTAGATATTTATAACAGAGGGTTAAAATCATGCTTGTGTTCTCTGGGCAGACTCTGGAGCCTCCCCAATAACATTTTGCTGAATAGTGACTAATATTTAGCTCAACTATGGTCTGCTTCTAGACTTATTCCCTGAGAAGCAACAGCAAGATCCTGAACAGCTGGAGGCTTAAGTAAAAAACAAAAATAGCTACAGGCTTTAACTCAGATCCAAATGGTATGAATAATAATAATAATAAAAAAATACCTGGTAACTATAAATCTCATCAGCCAATGTAAAAGAACATTTTAAATCTATTAATATTTCCAAAGACATTATCTCTCTGCCACCCCACTGCTTTGTGACTTCTTGTATCAGCTATATTATTTGCCTTAAAGCACCATCTAAGTGTTTTTCTTCCCCTGTGAGAAGAATCTTCCACAACCTTCACAAGATACAGCCCACTGCTCCCCTGTAGGAGGACTAGAGCATCATTAACAACCAAAGACACTTCAGGCACATGTTGAGGCTCCAGTGTCTCCAAACCTTCCTGTCTCCCATCAAAATTCATATCCTGTCACCATTCTAGGAGCAGAAAGGCTTCTCATTACAGCATCATTCCCCTCTTGCAAGAAACACTGATTGCTGCACTGGTGGCTTTGGAAGGCAAAGATGTAATTTAGCAAAATAATGTACCATGCTGATTAATTTAATGTAGCCCATGACTAATTATGGTAATTCATTACATCTACAATTAGGCTAAGTAATTTATTGCACTGCAGTCTCATAAAGCAGAGGATTTATATCGAGTTTTGAATGTCACCCAAAGGACATTTCTGTACCTTGTCTTTACTGAGGCGGAATAAGGCTGCCAGCTGAGATGAGCCAAAAAAAAAAAAAAAACCCGGCGGGGGGGAACCTCTCTGCCCCCTTACCTTACTCTGCCATATTTGATGTTTGTATTGCAGGCAGAAAGCAGACATGATGAGGGGGTTTTCTGGCAATATCCTCCTCCTCCTCCAATTGCACCTTCGTGATTGCTTGGCCTTGAGTTTCCATTTTTTAAAGCCACATCCCAATTTCATTGTGCGTAAGCCCTGGAGACCTGCTACACTGAAGCTTACTGGGCTGCTCTTGATTATTATTTGTGGGGTTTTGGAGATGATCAGAGGAAAAAGTTACCATTTTTATTTTTTGGCTGTGAGTTTCTCTGCATATTTTGCAGGTCCTATTGTAATCTATTCCAACAAAGGCTTTCACTGGCGGTAAAGGGTGGCCATCTCCCTTCTCTTAGAAAAGAGGGGCACATAGCATTCCCGTGAAATACAGCTTCCCTGCTACCCTTCAGCAGGGTTTGCTCCGGCACGGGTGTACTTTGGAGACCAATTTGTTTAGCTGATCACTGTCTCTTTGACGTGCCTGCAAATGTTACCTTTCTTTTTCAATCAAAAACACAGCAGGGTGTGCCATCTGTTTGGCACAGGCTTAGCTCCTTTCCCCCAAAGCCTTTTTGTGCAGATAATTTTACATGGCAATTTGCTCAAACCCTTTATACCTTGGTTTTGTTAAATATCACTGTTGTTGTTTTTTTAAATAAATAAATGTGCCATTCTGCTGAGTACCTTTCAGGCTTAAGAATGATATTGAAATAGACAAGAGCAAAAATATCTGTAGGTAGCGGCTTGTCATTGCATTGATTATTTAAAACAGACATGTTTACGAAGCATTTTACATTGCTGTATTCCACATCATTTTCCCTCTTCTGTTTTACCTGGCAGGCAAAGCTAATCGAATCGGAAGATTAACTTAACCATTTTGCAGACTCTTTCTAAAGCAGGTTAGCAAAAACGAACCGCTCCCATATTAAATTGTCATCGTATAACAAAAGCTAGCAGTAAGGCGGTTCACTATTCCTGTCCCCCCCCCGCCCCATCTCAGATGCTGCTCTGAGAAATGGAGCCCCCCTAAAGTAGGAACAGATGATCAGCACCACAAGCTGAAGCAACGGGGATGCTGGTGCAGTTGGGGATGCTTTGCAGAATACAAATGAATTATCCCTCATTCTTCCTTTACCGGGGCATATAGGCCAGACCTCATTAGAATTCAATATCATTCTGCTTTTCTAATGTTAATGTTCCAGTTATATAAGAAATGCATAGGGGGGGGGGGCGGGGGAGTTTTATAACACAATTATGGTCAACATGATATCATAATTCTGAAAACAGGGCTTCATATTCTTTTTTCCTTAAGGAAATGATTGCATTTTCAGTATTTTATCTTCCAGCCCTGCCCTACTGCAACTTACGACACCCTCCTCCCCAATAGTGGCTTATAAGCAGGCTTAGTTGTGTGCCTATCCTAGAATTACAGCAACCACAATAATGGGTTTACAGCTTTTTTTCTCTCTCTCTCCCTTTTTTAGATGCCGTGACTAAAGATCAGATTGTGAAAGCTTAAGAGTTCATTTTACTGTGAAAGGAAACAGAGCACATTCTGTTAATAAACAACTGTAGGAGTTTTCTACCTCCAGGACTAAGTCACAGCAGTATGGGCTCAGTCTCTTTTGTCTAGAGTGCTACGAGAAATGTAATGAAGACAAAACCATCAAGACATTATTATTAATAATAATAATAATAATACAATTTATGGTTCTTATCAAGTGAAGAAAAAGTTGGTAATGTTTGAATGGGGAGTAGTAATGTATATTTATTGACAATTTGATTGTAATAATTAGATGTTTACACAGTCTGGACATTGTGGCTAAATCACTTCCAGCATGTTTGTTTGCAGGAGACTGAATTCTGGGCAGTGCGGCAGGTTCATTAAGAAGACATACTGTATTAGGATTCAAAGAAACAACCAGCTCCCATTTTTTTGCTTTCCTGGGATGGGATTTTTTTTAAAAAAAAACAACCCACTAGAGATGATGAAGTAAAATGTAAACATATTTCCACACCAAAGGAAAACTAAAACTTCTTCAAGACATGGTTGGAATGCACTGTACATTTGAAGTAACATGCAGCACTGTGGATGCCAACTTTAAATGATTATTACTAGGTTTTAAATTAAAACTTATGGCTTAAATTTCTGATGAGATCCACTGAGATTGAGCCTCAGATAGTCAGGCTTTGCTGTGCTATTATTCCACCTAAGAAAGAAATTTGATTTTTTTAAAGCAATATTTGTTTTTATTGCTGCATTTAAAGTTATAAACCTAGATTTTAAGAGAGAGCTTTTAAAATGTTCAGTATTATTTGACAAGTTACAACATAAGTTAAGCATTTTCAAACCAGATTTAAAAGGGTAAAACTCTACAGTTAGTCTTGGTAAATCTAAAGGGCCTTTTCTTTTTAAAATTGTTTTGCGTGCTTCTTTTCTCAAAAACTATTCTGTCCCTCTCATCTGGGCTTTTCGTTTCCTGATTAGCACAAACAAATGACAGATTTTCTGTTTATACAAAAGACAACACATGAGAAACAAAGCTAAACAGAAAGACCTTTCAGTAAAGCAGACGTGAAGAGAAAGTCATTTTCTATCAGGCGGTGAGCACACAGCACTACATTTTAGTGCAGTATCAATCTTTAAAATTTTAAAACTGTTTAAAAATTAAGGCAGTAAATAGGCTATAATGTTGCTCCTGTCTGAGTATGCTTCCATTACAATTAAGTAATCAATATGCAGTATTTATTGCTATAAACCTAAGCATAAAATGCAGCATATAAAAGGGCCTATGTGCTTAAACCTTCCTGGCTTCTCTTTTGCTGCTGTTTAGGCAGAAAAGTACTTACTTCCTCTCAGAAACAGACTTGTTAAATCAAGGCAGTCTATATGATTGAATTCTGCTTCCCCACCCCTGGAAAAAAAAGTAATAATAATCAGAATTGATACAAAGATGCCAGTTTGTTGGGGAAATCTACCATCTTCTGCTCACGCCAACTCACAAACTTGAAATATTACCAATTTACTGTCACAAGTCAATCACAGCTATGTATTTGGACTTGTAATTACTGTCAGTTTTGACAAGGATGGCAATAATTTTTTTTCTGACGTGCGCTTCAATAAAATCAGTTAGCCACATCATTCTGTCAAACGCAGTATTTAAAAAAGTATCTAAGAGACTTCTTGCAAACATACAAGAAAAGTACCAGAATTAGATCAAATCTGTAAGATGCACTCCATAGCAATTATGAAAAGAAGGCAAGCATTCTCCCCTCCCTACTCATGGACCCTATCAACCTGATGAACTTCCATTGACTTCAGTAGGCTTTGGATCAGGTTTCATGTGCTGTTGACAAGAGATGGAAGAGGTGGTGAGCCAAAAGGGAGACTAGAAGATGCTTTGGGACTTCTTGTATAGTTAGTAATGCTCTCAGATGCCAGGGTGAAAGTGAAGTATAAATATTCTAGTTAGATAAATGGCTACCACCGTAAGCTGTTGCTATTGCACTAGAAATGAATTATTCCAATACTGTGCATGGCAATTAACAAGACAGTGTTAAATAAATCCAAACCTGCTTCAGTATCTGCACAAACATACCCTGAAATAAAGCTACAGTAGGGAGTACCATTTAAAGAATTGCAGCAGAGCACTTACTAGACCAAAATGCACTGGAGCAGATTCATGGCTGCTGTGATTCTATGACTACGATTACTTAGGGTTACTAAAAAGGATGAGTAGGGTTTTATACTAAGGGATTCCAAGTCTGGAGACTGCCCTTATTATTATTATTATTATTATTATTAAACATTTATAAAGCGCCAGCAACAACCTGGCGCTGTACAGAACATATAATCAGCTGCGGTCCCTACCTGTGGCTTACAATCTAAAAGACAAGGAGGGGGAGACAAGGAGAGGGGACAGCGGGAGAGACATGGGAGAAGACAAACAAACATTCAGGCGGATGCGAAGTCTCAGGTGCGTGTACTTGGCTTGGTTACAAGGTGGTCGGTAGCAGCAGTCAGCAGAGGAGGGCTGACAGTAAGAGCAAGGGGAAAGACTAGAGGGCATTGGGAAAGGCAGCATGGAAAAGGTGGGTCTTGAGGAGGGATTTGAAGGAGCGGAGGGAGGAGGCGAGGCGGACGTCGGCAGGGAGGGAGTTCCAGGCATGCGGGGCAGCGAGGGAGAAGGGACGAAGGCGGTTGGGCGAGCAGGAGAAGCGAGGGAGAGCGAGGGAGGGGACAGCGGAAGAGCGGAGAGCGCGCGCAGGAGCGCGTAGGGCGATTAGGTCCGAGAGGTAAGGGGGAGCTTGGTCATGGAGCGATTTGAACGTGAAAACCAGGAGTTTGAACAGGATACGTTCAGGAAGGGGGAGCCAGTGAAGGGAGAGGAGGAGAGGCGTCACATGGTCGAAGCGACGGGCAGAGTGAATGACCTTGGCGGCAGAGTTTTGGATCGCCACAAGGGGGGACAGGTGGGAGCGAGGGAGGCCAGCAAGGAGGAGGTTGCAGTAGTCGAGGCGAGAGATAACCATGGCATGAACAAGGATTTTGGCCGAGGAGACAGATAGAAAGGGGCGAATGCGGGCAATGTTGAGGAGAGCGAATCGGCAGGATTTGGCCACAGAGTCAATGTAAGGTTTAAAGGAGAGGTGCGTGTCAAAAATGAAGCCCAAGCTGCGGGCACGGAGAACAGGACGGATGGTGACCCCATCAATGCAGACGGTCAGGTCAGAGGGAGAGGAGGGGGAGGGAGGAAAAATGAGGAGTTCAGTCTTGGCCATGTTCAGTTTGAGTTGGCGTCGGGACATCCAGGCGGAGATATCAGAGAGGCAGTCGACGAGGCGTGAGCGGACAGAGGAGGAGAGAGAGGGGGTAGAGAGATAGAGTTGGGTGTCATCAGCATAGAGATGGTATTGGAACCCGTGGGAGGCAATAATTTCACCAAGGGACCGGGTGTAGATAGAGAAGAGGAGAGGGCCAAGGACAGAACCTTGGGGAACCCCAACCGAGAGGGGAAGGGAGGGGGAGGTCGACTCGGGGAGGGAGACATTAAAGGAGCGGTCAGAGAGGTAGGAGGAGAACCAGTCAAAGACAGAGCCACGGAAGCCCAAAGAGTAAAGGGAGTCCAAGAGGAGCGAGTGGTCGACAGTGTCAAAGGCGGCAGAGAGGTCAAGGAGGACAAGAACGGAGTAGTGGCGCTTCGATTTAGCGACAAGTAGATCATTGGTGATCTTGGCCAGGGCAGTTTCAGTAGAGTGGAGGGGGCGGAAGCCGGACTGGAGAGGGTCGAGGGAGGAGTTGGCAGAGAGGAGGTTCAGGCAGCGGGAGTAGACGACACGTTCCAGGAGCTTCGAAGCAAAGGGAAGGAGGGAGACCGGCCGGTAACTAGAGGGATCGAAAGGGTCCAGGGTAGGCTTTTTGAGGATGGGGGAGACAGTGGCATGTTTGAAGGCAGAGGGGAAGGAGCCTGTGGAAAGGGAGAGATTGACAACATGCAGAAGGGGGGGAGCGACAGTGGGAGCAATAGAGGTCAGGAGGCGGGAGGGGATCGGGTCAAGGGGGCAGGTGGAGGGGTTGGATGAAGAGAGAAGAGCAGAGATTTCCTGGAGAGAGGCAGGAGGGAAGGATGCGAGGAGGGAGGGGGGCGGGGGAGGGGGCGGGAGGGGAGCGGGGGGCGGAGGGGGGCGGGAGGCAATATCCCGACGGATCTTGTCAATCTTGGAGGTGAAGAACGACGCAAGATCCCGAGCAGCAAGGGAAGAGGGCGGGGGAGGGCAGGGGGGTTTGAGAAGGGAGTCGAAAGTAGAGAAAAGGCGGCGAGGGTCGCGGGAGAAAGATTCGATCCTAGAGGCATAATAGCGCTGCCTAGCTAGGGAGATAGCCGAGGAGAGGGAGGAGAGGGAGAATTTGTAATGGAGGAAGTCAGGGAGGGAGCGGGATTTGCGCCAGAGGCGTTCGGCAGCCCGGGCGCAGGAGCGGAGGTAGCGGATGGCAGGGGTAAGCCAGGGGCGGGGGTCGAGGGGGCGGACGGGGCGAGCAGAGGGGGGGGCAAGAGAGTCAAGGGTCGAGGAGAGAGAAGCGTTGAGAGCAGAGACAGCAGAGTCAGGGGAGGAGGAGGCGAAAACGGGGGGGAGAAGGGGGGAAAGATGTGCGGCAAACTCCGAGGGAGTAAGGGCCTGCATATTGCGGAAGGGGCGCATAGAGGGGGAGGCGGAGGGGGGTCGGTGGGAAAGGCTGAAGGAGCCGAGGAAGTGATCAGAACTAGGGAAGGGGTCAAAGGAGAGGTCAGTTAGAGAACAGTTTCGAGTGAAGACGAGGTCGAGGGAATGGCCGTCAGTATGAGTGGGGGAGTCGGTCCAGAGTCGGAGATTAAAGGAGGAAGCGAGAGAGAGAAAGCGGGAAACAGAGGGGGCGGAGGGCGTGTCAACGTGAATGTTGAAATCACCAAGGATAAGAGTGGGGATATCATCGGAGAGGAAGAAGGTGAGCCAGGATTCAAAGTCCGGGAGGAAAGAGGAGAGGGAACCCGGGGGGCGGTAGATGACAGCAACCCGAAGGTGTAGAGGGGAGTATAAGCGCACAGAGTGGGCCTCAAAGGAAGGGAAGGAGGAGGAGGGGGGAGGGGAGAGGGTTTTGAATTGGCAGTGCTTAGCAAGGAGCAAGCCCACACCACCACCCAGGCCCTCAGGGCGGGGGCGGTGAGAGAACGACAGGCCCCCGGAGGATAGAGCAGCCGGGGTAACAGAGTTGGAGGGCGTGATCCAGGTTTCCGTAAGAGCCAGGAGTTGAAAGGGGCGAGAGAGGAAGAGATCGTGGATGAAGGGAGCTTTAGCCACGGACGAGCGGCAGTTCCAGAGGGAGCAGGAAAAAGGCAATTGGTGTTTGGGAAGGCAGGGGATGCAGATGAGGTTGGGGGATGGGGAACGGCCGGGTTTAGGCCTAGGGGGAATGGGTAAGGGGGGATGAGGGTGGGGAGGGGGGAGGGGCGTGGGTGAGGATAAGGGGTAGGTTGGCTGGAGAAAGGCTGCTGGTGAAGGGAGAGGGAGAAGGAGGGGGTGCGTGAGAGAGGCTAGAAGGAGGGAGGTGAGAGAGGACGAGGAGGTGAGGGAGGTATAGGGAGGCATCATAGGTATTACCTGCTCAGTATCGGGGGGAGTCCAGGCCTGTAGGTGTCGTGTGCGTGCTGTCAGGGGGGTGGCCCCTCGCTGTCCTCGCTCCGGCCGCACAACGGCCACACAACGGCCAGCGCCCTTTTGTCGCCGCCCAAGGGCTGCCGCCCGCTGGGCGCGGGCGTGCACCTTTGGCTTGTGGCTATGGGGTGGGGCCCTGCTCACCTGGAGGGGCTTTCTGGGCGCTGCAATGCCTTAAGTTAAATAGGCATGGCTGTTAGCATGTTAAGCCATAAAATGCTAGGCTGGCATTTTTAGCCTGCCAGCCAAATTAATACTTCAGTAGAAACACATCACATCTGCCATCTCCAAAGGTTTAATAGGTGCCAATGGGCATCTAAATGCATTATGCTAGTAGCAGAGAGAGTAATAACTAACTGCCAAGAAGCCTCATGGCATTTCAGTAGTGTCCACGTATAGCGAGTGGTACTGATGGGTAACGGGTGTGGTAAGTGTCAAGACAAGTGACTTTCAGAACATGCGTATGATCATTTGTGGTAAGAAGTCTTGCAGCCATGGCTCCCAGGATCTCAGCGGCCCTCGCAATTTACAGGTCTTACGTCTCTACGCTTTTGGTGAAGCTGAGTTTGCTTCATGGGGGAGCGTTGGCCACTCCCTTCTCTCTGTGACATAAACTGACGTGAGGCATGTTCTCCCTGTAGCCAGTAACCCAGCATACCATGTGAACACAAAGGCCTGGGGCTTGGAGACCAAGGGGACAACCAGAGGTCTGCTTACGCTGACTCAGACGCGTGGCGCACAGCCAGAACCCGTGTGCTCAGACGCACATGCAGTGCCCCATGCACAGCACAGCTGTGCAGGGCAAAAGTGCAGCCTCGGCCTATGCAACCCGCCCCGTGTGGCTGTGCTGCGTGTGGGGCAGGGCGGGCGCGTCTGAGCGTGCACGTTCTGGCTGTGCACTGCGCGTCGGGATTGATGTAAGCAGGCCGCTGGACTGTCCTCCAAGCCTTTACCACTGCACTGACTGTTGTCAACAAGCCCAATGACTTTAAGGCACTTTTCTAACAGGAGAGGGAAGCACCAATTTTTCTTAAATCTTCCTATGTAGAAAATGGTCCAGGTTCCCATTTAAACTAAGGCTACTAAACATCACTCTAGCAGCATCCATGACCCTAGTGTAAACATGACAGAATTAGCAGCCCACCTATACTTGTTCCATTCTCCCCCAGGATGGCCAAGTAGTGTCAGGATATACAGGGTAAAAACAGACATGATTTGGGCCCACTTTGGCCTGGGACCCAGCCCCACTTACACATGTGTTGTCAGACGTTGGTCTGGGATTGCCCCAGGCGGTGTTGACAGCTAGCCCGGACGGTGACCTCCAGACAATCCCTGAGGTCACAGCCCAGGCCAAGCCCTTGGCCGCAATGGCAACCTGTCATGGGGGATGGGGCTGGGTGCTGGTAGCACAACACGGGCAGGCTGCCCACTCACATGTTTGTTGTGCTCCTGGCTGTACCCAGGCCATGCAGCCAGTGGCATGGTTCCCAGTTGTGGTCATGTCAGGTTGGTGCCCTGACCTGACCTGACCTGACCTAGGCTACATCACCCGGGATTTCATCCTGCCGGCTGCTCATCTGTTTTTTACCCAAACGAGTCACTATTCTCAGTACTCCCCCATTTACACTGGTCTCGACAAAAAAGCCTAAGCAGAAATATTGCATGAAAGTTTATTCTTTCTGGCATGCCTAATCTTAGATGAAGCAAAACTGTTAGACTGACCCCAGGAGAGTTCCCCACAAGTCTAATCTATCTGATGGAGGCACAACTAATTTTGAATTATGTGGTGAGCAAGATGTGGAATGCAGCACAATGTTCTGAGTAGTCACACATGCTATTGAGGTGCCAATTGGCTAAGATTCCCTGCTGGTTTCAGCAGGTGCAACTCCTTTTATGTCCATAAAGATGCTCTTGCTTTGAAAGTACTTTCTTTGGTCCATAGAAAGTAAAAAATACTGAGAAATGGAATGTGAGCATGGCCTCCATACAGATAAGTACAGTACTCTATAAACCCACACTATTATACACTTTTTATTTTTGAAATCACAGTAAAGTTCCCCCAATATTGATAGCTGCCTATAGGACAAGAAAGTGAAGAGAGTCAATATCTACATCTTTACAAAGCTTAGCTTTAGTAGAAACAGTGAGAGGGGGATGTAAATCTGGAGTCTCTCCTTATGCTCCGTGTCCTACCCCACATTTATGCTAAAGTAACATATTAGCATTCAGCCCAGTCTACAGCCCCTGCAAGCCTGGCCTGGGGATTAGAAATGAGCAGTGTGTTCCATACTTCCATCTGGATAGGAGAGGTATCTTAGACCTAGGAGAGTTTCTCTGGGCAGCTGGAAGTCAGGACAAGCAAAGTCATTCACATCTCCTCGTTCAGAAAATACTTTGTGCCCTTTACATACTAGACATGGGGAGTTTCTGAAGTGTAGCTGGGAATACTGCAAAGACAAATCACTTCTCTTACTCATATTTCTAGACACTGTGAGAGGACACATTTAGTTATTCAGAGCTAAATGTTCAAGACACTAAAGGTCAGTCTGTGAACCCCTTACACACTGGTGAGAAGTTACTCATTCAGGCCACTGACCTAAAACCACTCATGCCAGAGTGTGTTTTTAGCCAAGCGCCTCCCCACCCATCACCCACCCCTCATGCAATTGCAGGGCTGCATTTGGCACCCTATGCAGCCCTGCCACATGCATGAGGGGTGGGTGATGGGTGGGGAGGCACTTGTCTAAAGACACCCAGAGTAATCCAGGAGGACTTCTGAGCGAGTGTTATGAGGTTGCAACCTCAAGTAGTCTTAGTAATGCAGCCGGAACGTCAGCATGTAACATCCAATATGTGTAACAGACTTGTAATCTGGCCCTGAGGAAGGATTTAGTCACCAGCTAATAAAGTAAAAAAGGAGCTGCATATCCCCAAGCAATATAGGGAGAACACCTGCGTTTCTAAATAGAACACAGCATCATTTCTTCTCCAGTGTCTCCAGATACCATCATCGATGGCTGTTTTTACACGGACAATGCTGAGAGGACGGTCCATGTGCACTTTGCTGTGGGGGCCGTCAGACAGGCGCACACCAATCTCCACCCACTTCCACTCAACTCCACGCACAGAGCAACCTGGCTTTTCACCGGTTGCTTAGTGCGTGGAGGTGAGTGGAGATGAGTGGGTCAGGGAAGCGCACCAACCCACTGCCACTTTTACACGGGTGCTCCCTCACATCTTGTGTAAAATAGCCCATGTTATTCTTGCTTCAGGCTAGTCTATCATGTAATGAATTATGCCCAGAGAAACAGGGTAGTTGCAGCAGCTTGCCAACTAAACAAGAGTGAAACATGACCACACCACACCAGGGCCTCTTGCTTTGTTGTCTCTTTGCAAAGCAGGGTCCAGTTCAAGATGCTACCTCTCAGCCCCAAAGGAAAAGACAAATGGGTCCTACCTATCCCAGTGACTTGTCTTGGTTGACCCAGCCTAGGGTGCAGACCCCACCAGGATTGGTGGTACAGTTGTGTATTTACAGCTGCTCAGTGTATTCTCAGCAGAGCTGTTTAAGCCCTTGTCTGACTGCTTTTACAGCAGATTGCAAGACACAGTAAGGTCATACCCTAAAACAGAGGGAGCGGATACCAGAGACGTGGGTCAAATACAGTCCCCAGCCTTTTTTTATATGGCCCCTTTCCAATTTTTGGATCAGACCTATATACACCCCTACCCGTGAGCACATCTGGAAATGAGGGTGCAAGCTGAGAGGAGAAGATGCTGAGATGATCTCAGCACCTCCTCCTCTCAGCTTGCACGCTCATTTCCACTTCCTTCCCCACTGGGTGTGCTTTTCATCCTCTCTGCTCTATTCTCCTGCCCCAACCATGTCCCTGAAGTAAGATCATAAGCCCCTATCCAGCCTCTGAGTTTTTACTGAATACAAAAATGGCCTGTGGAGGGTAAAAGGTTCCCCATCCTTGTCCTAAAAGATGAGCAGGTTTGATTTGACAAGACTTGGCCACTGACCTTTAGGACTGCGGGGGGGGGAAGAGACAAACCACCACAAAAAAAAGTGTATCCTGCACATTTGAAATATGACTTAAGCCCTTATGTTGTAGTGATAGGTATTTAAACAGCAGCTTATTGTGAGGTACTGCATTTTTTTATTGTTATTTTTGTGGGTGACACCAGATAGATTTTGAAGATTTATTTACCCAGCCATTCCAAACATTAGCAAAATCCATGAAACTTCCCTGAATACTGCTTGTGAAGTGGTGCAAGACAGAACAGGCGATATGCAAGAGGGCACATCAACATCCAGAGCAGAGTCTGATGGCTATGAGGGAGTTACATAAAGTGAAATAACTGTTAGTCCAGCAAAGGGATAAGCATACTTACCACAAAAGCCAACATCACGGCACTAGTAAAGCCAAACCTGGAGGGCACTGCTCAGGCCTGGATGGCTAAAAAAGTATGTTCTCATCCCTACAGATGGCTCCTCCTAGACAAGGGGTAATTTTAGATGTTACGAGACCACAGTCAACCACAGTGAATGGACGTTTGTCCTGTAACGTCTATTTGCTCCCCGCCAGATGTTCACCACAGTGAACCACTGGCAGGAATTAAGTTGACCACGATTCTGGACCTTGTGGTGGGATCGGGTCTCAACCGTGATCACGGTGGTCCCGATCTGGGATCAGTCAAAAGTAACGGCTGTTACCTTCAGCCGGCCTGGATCATGGCCCCGACCACAGGACGGGATTGGGCGTAGCGGCCGAATTGGCCACTGCGCCCGCCCGTCTCCCGGTGGGCAGCCGGCCGGCCGGGGGAGCGTGGCTATGAGGCCGCACGTCGCACCGCGCCGCGCCGCCCCGCCCCGATCACTGCTAGGTATCAGGCCGGCACGTCTGAAAGATGGCCAGACTGATTCCTGACCGGGATCTGAAACAGATCCTGGTCTATGGTTGAGCGTGGTGGGCCTCCGGGCCCATCACGTCTAAAATTACCCAAGGTAAAGCCATTTCGCCCTGCTGTACAGGACACCAGGAGAGAGGGCACAAGGATGTGAAATCTTGGGTCAACAGCCATCCGCAGTTTCCAATTATGTTTTTCTGGCACCATCCAACCAGCAGTAAAATGAGTTTTAAATTATCCCCCAAAGTATTGGGATCCTATAGAGTCCTTAGACTGGAATTCTGATATTTGCATGGTATGGGGATGGATGTTACTCACTCAGAAGGGACACCAGGGAAGTAGCCCAACTACAGTGAAGTGGCCAGACATATACTGTAATCATTGAAATGGAGGGTGTGTTCATCTACAAGTGGGATAAAAAAATCTCAATGCAATTTTATTTTCCTATAATGAAGAGAAAAGCTGAAAGTGTGTGTGTAAAGAAATGAGACTAACAAAATTCAAAACCAGCACCAAAACTCAGATTATGGGTAAACGTCCCTGTCCTACTAAAATTCCCTATTCATTGCCAGCGCTTGCATGGTTAGGACACTCTTGGGTTGGGTTTCAAAGAAGGAAGGAGGCTCCCTCCAGTTCCATCCACTCCAGCCATGCAAACTCACTTCATACAACAGCCCTTTATGGGGGAATCTGTCATGGGCTCTGGTCGTTAGTGTCTTCCTCCCACTTGGGGAGGATGTGTGAATGCAGCACTCTGAAGTGTCACTTGAAGATCTGCACAAAAATTACTCTTCGTGTGTAAAGTAGCTCACTTTCAGGCTGCTTTTATACGAGGCGCTGAAAAGCGCCTGCTGAGTCTCGCGTTTTAAGAAAAGCTGCACGGGGAGTGTTTACATGCTCCCTGCGCTGCCGGAAGCGCCGCTGCCGACAACGGGGAGCACGTCACTTCCGGCAGCGCGGGGAGCATGTAAACACTCCCCGCGCGGCTTTTCTCTCAACACGGGACTCAGGAGGTGCTTTTCAGCGCCTCGTATAAAAGCGACCTCAGACTCCTAGAACAGCAGTACTTGGTCATCTCCACTCAGTTACTTATTTCTGATTTGCAGCTTTGAAACTATTGTGAAATATAGCTTTTCTCAAATGACTGGAGAAAGTGCTAATTTTTTAATAAGGAAAGGTGACACACTATCTTGAACTAGCCTGGCTGGGCAAGCCTTAGCTCATGCCACATCGTCAACCTTCTCTGGATGACGTGGGTTCGGTAGCAGCTGGCTGTCTTCACCATGGTGGGGGTGTACGAACATCTGGCGGCCACCAAACTGACAAGCAGGTGACTTATGGGCCTAGTTTATTTTCACCTATAGTCTCTTTTCATGGCAGTTGCCCTAGAGAAGATGTAGAGGCGAGATATATAAGTAGGTTCTGGACAGGTTTATAGAGAAGGCTGCTCAGCTACAATTTGTCCTCGAACCAGCAAGCTGAAGACTCTTACTCAGGAAGTCAACCCTGTTCAGGAAAGTGCTACGTCCCATTGAAGTCAATGGGATTTAACAACATGCTCATTGTTAAGTCCAAGTCATTGTGGTGAACTGGCTTAATACACTAGGAGAACCGATGCCTTCAGAATGTGTTCCAATAGTCCTTTGCATCTTGATGCTACCTAATATGTATCAGTACCAAAAGTTAGATTAAAAAACCAAATCATTTTAAAAGACTTTCCTGCATCTTAGTAGTCCATTGTAGCTTTTACTTTTTTTGAATCCTTGTTTTGATTCAACTGAAAAGCTACTCTAACAAAATGCAGGGCAATTAAAATCTGACATCAGGCCCAAGGGTAAAGTGAGGTGTGTCCAGATTGACTTTAGGACTGCACTTTCCATGTCTTTTAGAGCTTGAATCGTTGCAGCATTCTGTAGGCACATGGAGGAAAACCGTCTGAGTGTCTTGTTTAAGGGGTGCTCCGTGCTTATGCATGGAATAATAAAATGTATGTAGAATCTCCTCCTGTATTCGTGTGCCTTTATGCTCCTTATCCAGTCAACTTGATGGCGATCAAGATTCTGGTCTATATCCATACCTACGTCAGTTCCACTACTGGAACTTGTGGCAGAAAATTGGGTTTCTACCCCTTGGTTATATAAGATCCTTTCTGTTTCTGGACTAGGATCCTTTCTGTGTCTGAAGATTGATTGTGTGGTCACAGAAGAAGAGGAGTTCATAGAATCAATAGCACCTTCCCCGTGCAGAAGCAAAAGCAACAGCAAATTCAGCAGAGGAGATTTTATTTTAAAAAACAACAAATAGATGGAACATTTTTTCTTTTGAATTGCCATTTTAAGGGCCTGATCCAAAGCTCTGGCATCTATGTTAGGGTTTTTGCTACTGCATGAGCCTTTCCTAACTCTGTAATATTTAAAAGCTTCAGAGCAAAACTTGATACAAACTACATGGATTTTCAAAAGGGTCTAGGGGAATTAGGTGCCCAAATCTGATTGGAATTCAAAAGAACCTAGTGATCTAAATCCTCTTAACAGCTCCAAAAATCTCAACTGTGAATTTGAGTTCATAGGGTGGAATTTTCAGAAGTGCCAAGGACTGGCTTAACTCCCTCAATGGAGTCCGTGTGAGGCTACCAGAGCAGGAGTTAGGCCAAGGCTGAGAACTAATGCAAACTTCACCTTTAAACTTTACGAACAGGTCATCCTATGAGCAAACACTACTGTATAAGTAACTTGTGGTAACATGCACTCTAAGTTAAATGCCACCTAGATGCAGAGAAACACTGACAATTGGTGAGCATGAGCAGCCAACAGAAAGCGAGAGATTCATACATGAAGATGTACATAAAACCATACTAGAGGGTGACGTAGCTAAGCCTGGATGCTACGGCAATGCAAGACATTTGTATTACCATTACTTCTCTGAATAAATTCAGATGACAGCTCCATTTCATTTCTTCATTCAGTTTGGAGGCCAGATGGCATTAGAATCATTTACTTCACCTTGTTGTGCTTAATTACTACAATCAACACACTATTTTCTAAATTAATCATAACAAAGTAATTTCATTAGTAACACAGCAGGCTGTTGAATTATTAGCATCATAACAGTTTGCAAACAATTAAACTTTATTTGAACCTTAAAAATTTGCAGCGTGGAACATTTATTGTAAGATCTAATGGCAGCATTGTACAAATTCAGTGCAGAGCAAATAATCAAGCAAAATGCTGTATAAAATATGACTTACAATCACCTTTGGGGGAAAAAAATCCCTCTCTTAGTAGTCACAGAAAGGCAAATAAAATCTAAGCAAACAATGAAAATAATCAATTAGCATGTTTTCTAGCATTTTCTCTTGTTGAAGTCAGATTAATGAAAATTTTCTCATCCAAAAAAAGGTTATGGCATTTGCAAAGATTTAGAGTAAACATTTCATCCTTTTTTATATTGCTGGTGTCAGATCAAAGTGATGGAATGTATTATTTCTAAAATACCTCGGGCTTTGAATGCGTATGTATTTGTTTGTTAACTTATTTTGTACCAAGTGAGAAAAAAAAATAAAAAGGTTAGAGGAACTACAGTTGCTTTATTTCTATGTTGGTCACTACTAAAAGGGAAAATCTTCAAAGAGCCTGTCATTCATCAGTTGGCAAAGGACTCCCCCTCCTGGATTAACAGGAAAAGGGGAAAGAGCCCTCCAAATGTTTTGTTGTAAATTATAATGGGGGGGGGGTAGGAGGGGGGTTTCTAAGTAGACCAACATGCTGCGAAGACCTGCTGCCATCTACTGGCAAACCACTGTAGTGCAAAGTCTTTTCTCCCTGAATTACCACATTAAAATACAACTGTGGTAATTACAGGCAACGCTGTATAGCTCATGACTTGTCAGCAAGAAATACTACTTCCAAGGGTTTCATTTTACTATAAACATCCAACAGAGGTTAATCCTGGCATATGAAGTCCCTTCTCAGAACAATCTTTAGATATTTTTAAATAAGTTTACTACAGCCCCAAAATTATTTTTTTTTTAAAAAAATTCAGCTCAATAGGTCACTAATCCTTAATATCAATCCTGCGTTAGTGAGTATTTGACAAAAACAAGTGGTTAGAAAAAGGAAAAGCAATTGCCATGGCTTTCCAGTCCACAAGTATGCTTGCTAAAACAGCATTTTAATGCTTAACAGATTATAGACACAAACCCTAAGAACTGCTCTGACCTTTCTTCAAGTGTTTAAAATAACCAAAGAAATCTTGTTTTATTGCTACTACTAATCCAGTGTAAGAAGAGAAGGTAAAATAAATAATTTAAAATAACTTTAGCTTTATTTTAGTAGATGACCAGGGATACGCTTTAGAGAAAAACAGAAATTACCATTAATCCGCTCTGCTTCCAGGGCAATTTTCGATGCATAAACACAAGTAACTATTAGGGACAAGCACAGATTCAGCAACTCACAGACTGGCCTGATATATCTGTTTGGCAACTTATAGTATCACAAATTATATCAACACTGAAGTTAGTTGTTCCCAAGCACAATACAGCACTTACTATCTATTTGATCTTACCTACTAGAACGTACTGCCCTGAGATGGATCAAAGGTCTCCCAAATACTGACTGACTTGTGCAGGCCATGTGGACTTAACATGAGGTAAAAAGCATTATACTATTGTAGTGTGCTGTTCTTAGCTTTAAAAATCGGGTTTGATGCTGTCAAGGCTGCTGGTTATTCTTGTTCACATAAGTAGTGTTTACAGAATCAAATTTCCAAGTACTAAAATGTCTAGGAAACTTGAGTTCCATTTCCGAAAGGACCCACGTCCTTTTTCAGTAGTGCTACTGAAGAGGAAGTAGGGTCACAATTGGGGCTGCCACATGTGCACATTTTTAAGGAGCACTTATGAAAAATACATGTTGCAGGCCCTGCAATGGGCAAGGTGCCAATGCAGGCCCTGCAACATGTATTTTTCATAAGTGTTCCTTAAAACTTTGCACAGGTGGCAACCCTAGCCCCAGTCTACAAACCACTTACTCCAAAGTAACCCCATCGAGGTCTGCAGTTCTTTGTGGGTGCTCTAGATCTCAGTAATGCTACTCATGTGGATTAGGACTGTTTGACATTTATTGCAGGGTAATAGAAGTATTTATACTTCAATGGTTTCAAACTAGGTCAATTGTTGTTGTTTGACTGGCAAAGGATCATACATGAATGCTAGTTTTAAAAACTCAACATATGTTGTCAAGTCAGGTTATATAATGCTATTTTGAATTTTATATCGGTTTTCTCATGTCCATGGTTTACATGATGCAAATCTGCCATCAAAGATAATGAGCTCAATCCTGAGCTGGTGTACAGTATTGTTCCTCTGATTTTAATACAACTGTGTTGATTTACACTAGTTAAAAATTTGGTCCTACATATTTTGTGATTGAAAATTAATTGTACACAAACATGCTAAAAGCTTGGTCCCTTGGAAACAAACCTATGCAGAATTAGGAGCGCAAAAAAAAAAGTCTTCAAAAATGCATCAAATTTCAACACCTGCAACATTAAGCTAGAAATTTACCTAGAATTTCTATAGAATTTTACAGAGTAAACTCGTAAAATGAAACGGACAAATATAATCCTACTACATTTCAGATCAAGGGAATTATTGTTTGCCACTCAGAGTATTGCTTTTTTTCCTTCTTCTTCAAATAAACTTAACAGAGAACAAAATAATCCATTTTGATTTAAACAAGAGAGAGCTATAATGAAAAGGTACCATTAAGGTGACAGTAAAACAGCAACAGGAACCGTTTAAATGCTGCGTGCAACATGTTAGCACTTTCTGTTTGGTTTCATAGTGCTGCAGGAACAAATGGTTGACCAAAACATTTCTTCCAAAAAGATTAATGAGGAAATCATACAATAAGCTCGGAAGGGGGGGAAAATGATATGCACTGCATTTGATGTAATGTTCCTACTAAACTGTGGCATCTGCAAGCTTACACAGAAGAATATCTTCATTCTGGAGTCTGTTTGGAAGCTGCTGGCCAATCTTGATCTTAATTGCAGAATTCTTCTGTTTAGAAAGAATGCAGTTTATAGTACATAGCAAGCAACCCAACCCCAAACCATGTATTCCCATCTAAACAACCCTCTCCCTAAATATCTATATATGGATAGTATAAATGTTCTCTTCAGCACCCAAACATTAAGGAAACCACGGAATAGCATATTTTCAAAGCAGGGAGGAAAGGAAGCTAACTATGGAATTTTTCTTATTCCAAGCACACTAGTTTATTTTTATTTCATATACAAACACAGAGCTGGCTTAATTGTGACAAAAATATTTGTTACGGTTCAATCTTTATGTTAACAAAACTCCTGCAAAGGTTCCAGGAAAGAAATACTTATGAAACACAGAACAAGAGAACATATAAGCCATTACAGAAGATTGAATTAAAATGTACTTACCCAGGCCTCTCAAATATCATACATCTCCATTATGTAGGTTTTAGGCACCAAGCCAATGGTTCCCTTCATTTCTCCTACCCACCATCCAAATCCATTGTACTCCTAATTGAAAACAATATGCAATATTAACCTTTAGTCTGATATAACTGCAAGAGAGTTTTGTATGCAACTCCTTGTGGATGCTTCTCCTTATATACAGTTATAAGAGCTTGAATTGAACATTGAAACATTAGAGCTTTTTGTTTCTGAGGCATTCAAAATGCACATTTAGGAAAAGAACTAAATTAATTTTTTTTACAAAGGCTAGCAAATTTACATCCAGGAAAAAAATACCAATCATCATCAATGGTTCCATACAACATATTAAGAACACACACTTTAATTCCCTTCTTCCTTGCATCCTTTATCCCAAAACTTATATAATCCCCCAATAAACTAAAAGCATACTAGCAAGTCATAAGGATTGACTAGTATTATTGCCTAAACTCTGAGACTCTTATAATCAGATTAAAAATAGTTTAAATATAAAAACGGAATGCCCTGCACCACTCAGTACATATTCTTCTTTTAAGGACAAAGTACACCATTGCTTGGAGTTTGCAGAAAATTCAACGGCAGCTTCAAATGTCTGGCAGATGACTAACGTATTTTTGCTTGAAATTTGTTTAGGCTTAGTGAGATAAATATGAAACAAAATGAATTATAATGGTTTAAAGAAATAATGTCTTCCAAACACAATACCAAGTAAGAGCACTGTGGGATCCAAATTTATTTTTTTTCTCTCTGAGGTAAATATTTTAAGATCAATCCTAACCGTGGTCCAATAAATTCTAACTGCTGAAACTGCACATACGCACCCTGACTTACATATTAAGTGTTATTAAAACAGAGACCTCATTCAACAGGGATTGATTAGAAAGATAACAATTACTGTAGAACAAGCCAGGACAACATAAAACACAGAAAGATATATGATAGGCAATACTTGCTTTCCGCTTTTTGTTCTTCTGGAAAGCAGCAAAGCAGTAAAGATTCTTTTTTAAAGACATGATCCTTCTAACAGGAAAGTTCAAAGTTACTATTTTGCCATTATCTAAACCTGTATGTGATCTAATGGCTAAGTGAAGGCCAGAAAATAAATGGTTAATGGGTTTTGATTAAAATTTGGTATACATGTACTGGAGTGCTAGTGTACTTGGCCTTTCCTAGAGCCCTTTAAGGCTCGTTTCTGTAAGATACAAAGTGCCTTCAAAGTCACACTTTAGCCATTAGGATAACACTCTTTAGGTGGCAAATCACCTCAACGACTCATAAGTACACCATTTATTTTTATTTTGGGGCTGGGTGTCTTCCCAGTTTAAATACATTTCCTTTCTCTCCAAGACAAACAGAAAATTAAGCTCTCAGGCAGGGACCGTGTCTATTTTATTTTTTGTAAAGCCCCAGGTTCATTGCTGGCGCTATATTAAATGCTCATAATAATAATAAAATTGGTCATTTAAAATTTCTATCCTGTGATGCCTAAAAGGCTGAAATACATAAGCAGTTAGAAACATTTTGAGACCCATAACATGTGTTTATGGAGAGCTTTAGACTGTACAAGGCCAAAGCACATGACTGGAGAAACTAGATAAGAAGTTTCATCCCACTTTTCTCCCACTGCAGTAAAGGACCCTGGGAAGCTGCCTGGTTGATAAAAGCATCTTTCAATTGGAACCAACCTGCTAGTGAGAGAATTACTCCCTGCTGCACCATAAGAAAGATTGGAGAAATCGTTATGGAATCAAAACCCTAAAAGGCAGCAGAAATTTTCTCCCACCAGGGGTGCAAAACAAGCTGAACTAGTTTGTTTACTACATATGTATTTTGTCTCACAATAGGCTTGAATATACAAACTAGATCTCTAGACTTAAAAAGTGAGTAATTGCTGAAGATGCCAAAGTTCACGTGTGCTAAAGAAATCCTGAGCTTTCCAAAGAAAACAACTGTGTATTTTAGCTGTTAAAGGGACCCCTACAAGTGACCAACAAAAAAGACTGAGCAGATTTTACTAGACATCACTAAAAACAATACACGAGGAGCCTTAGTTAACTGATCATTAATCCTCTGATGACTAATGGCATAGGATAAAACTGTTGCACTAAATTACTGCTTGAAAATATTCCAGTTAAAGACATTTCATGAACTCTGAAACCACATATACTAAGAGAAACTATTTCAGAAGCCTCAAATTAAATTAAAAACATGTTGTTTTTTTGAAAACTTTCCATTTTTTGCTATTTAGTAATACACCATTTAATGCTCTTCTGTGAAGCTAAGTGAGAAGATGAAATGGAATGGTGATGTAACAGTCTAGTAAGCTAATTTATGGATCCGTTGCAGCCATTAGACTACATAAGAGAAGACTGCAACACAGAGGCTTTTACTTTATCATTACTATTCTTTGTATGAGCCTCAAGAGCAACATGAATCCCAATTAAAACATTTTCAGCCTTTTCAAGTTGGAATGAAAATACAATTCTAGTTATTGAGAACATAATGTTTTAACCCTAGGTTTCAGAGTAGTCATCATTACATAGAGATTCCATTTTAACTGGTTTAATATGCAAGCGATTCTTCTCTTTAAATGCTCCTAACTGCCTGCAGTCTCTCTCTCTCTCACACACACACACACAAAATCCATTTTGATGTATTGTTACTACCACTGTTATCAATGATAAATTACTTAGTGACAATATAATGCAATTAATTCACTGTTGTCATGAGAGCCATGTGTCTATTACTACTACTATATAAGAAATACATAGAATAAAATGCTGTACAGAGCAGCATCCACTTTTCTGGGAACCATGGAAAACTTAAAATAATACAGAAGAAACTCATTGCAATTGTAACAGTTTGATATATTCTTAATTTGCAGGGAGCTTGGTGTCCTGCAAGCTGCATCTAGGATCTCAGGTATGAATAAGCTTACCATCTGGTATCTCTCACTGCATTCAGTCCTTAACATCAGTGTTAGCATAGGCGGGTGGCTATACTTCTGAAGGACTGATAAAATAATGAAGAGTCCTTTAATCTACAGGAAACCATTCCAGTCAATTTATAAGAAATATTGCATCCCTTTGTAGGACATGTAATTATTTTCTATTAATCATGCACTATAAAGCTACATTATGTGGTTATTCTGTTATCACTAGAAAGAGGCCTGCAGTCAGTGCCTGACAATGTTAGGTAATTACTAACACAGAGCTTCTTTCTCCTTATGTAGAAATGCCATCAAGATCCAGAGGTGCTGCGATGTTTATTCTATGAAAATAACACTCCAAAGAAAAAAGCGAATTGCTTAAAGGCAAACATGTGTATGTCTGGGAGGAGAAGGGATGGAAAAGGGGTGTGAGAGTGGGGGAAGGAAACCTTTCTAAACTATTTGAGTGTGTGTAAAACAATAAGAAAGGGCAAAGTCAGGAATGACAGACATTTACCTCCCAATGAATTTAAACAGGAATTAGGTGCTTAAATGTTTGTGGGTTTTTTGCCTTTGTAATCTCTCTCCCACATGGTTTTTAAACTGGCAGCATATACCAATTGTTCCCCCTCAGCTCCATAGGAGTTCTGCCATTAACTTCAATGGGGTCAGGATTTCACCCATTTTTAATTTTTTTTTTTTTTTACAGCTGTGCTTTATTTAGTGGTGGTTATGAACTAAAGACTCCAGTTATATTCAACAAAGTAAACACATGATTTCTTTTGAGTGACCATATCAGCAGCTACCTAGGATTAAAATATTTTTGTCTACACACAAATTCTGTATAAACCCTATAAACAATGACGTAACACCACATTGATCCACATCCTGCAAAGCGACTCCTACCTCGATGTCAGAGTATGCTACATTTTTGTAGGATCGGGCCTAAAACATCACTATTTTTGTACTTTGGGACACAGCATTCGATACTAAAATGCTAGCCACTCTCCTGGACCTCTGGGTATTTTCATATGAGTTGCCATGCATAGATACTGCGTGTGGTGAGCCCCCTCATCACAGGCAGGATTAGGCCCAACCACCGAACAAACATGCTGACGGCGGGGCTGGGGAGGGGGACGTGTGGACGTGTGTCTGCATGGCCCTGCCCCCTGCGCTGCTTGATGCAGCCCGGCCTCCTCCCTGACAGGCGGGTGCGGCAGCCTATCAGGTTGCAACACCTGCTCCGGAACAGATCCGGCTACCGGCCGAAGTTAGGTAGAGTGGGCCATCATGTCTGATGGCCCACTCTAGACATGATGGCCCACTCTAACACTGTCTGGGGTAGGCTTCCCCAGACTGTGGTAGGGCTAAATCTGGAATGTGCACTGGCAGGGAACCCCCCTCCCCCACACAGGTTAGCACTGCCACGATCCGTGGTGTACTCTGCTCCTGCCCGTGGTGAACCTCTGGCGGGCGTGAGCAGACATGACACCACCGACGGTGGCCACGTTGGAGTTAGTGTGGCCACTATAACATATGAAAATACCTTCTGTATAGTTTAAATTTAATTATATTTCACAGTGCATGGTACATTTTTTTTTAAAAAAAATTCAGCTCAATAGGTCACTAATCCTTAATATCAATCCTGCGTTAGTGAGTATTTGACAAAAACGAGTGGTTAGAAAAAGGAAAAGCAATTGCCATGGCTTTCCAGTCCACAAGTATGCTTGCTAAAACAGCATTTTAATGCTTAACAGATTATAGACACAAACCCTAAGAACTGCTCTGACCTTTCTTCAAGTGTTTAAAATAACCAAAGAAATCTTGTTTTATTGCTACTACTAATCCAGTGTAAGAAGAGAAGGTAAAATAAATAATTTAAAATAACTTTAGCTTTATTTTAGTAGATGACCAGGGATACGCTTTAGAGAAAAACAGAAATTACCATTAATCCGCTCTGCTTCCAGGGCAATTTTCGATGCATAAACACAAGTAACTATTAGGGACAAGCACAGATTCAGCAACTCACAGACTGGCCTGATATATCTGTTTGGCAACTTATAGTATCACAAATTATATCAACACTGAAGTTAGTTGTTCCCAAGCACAATACAGCACTTACTATCTATTTGATCTTACCTACTAGAACGTACTGCCCTGAGATGGAGCAAAGGTCTCCCAAATACNAAAAGGGGAAAAAAGAAAGGTAATCATGGAATGCAACATATGTCTCTCTCTCTCACCTGTCTGTCAGGGGCAAGTCCTGGAGAATGTAATGCCTCCTGAGCAGGGGCAGCTCTACCATTAAGGGCTCCCGGGCAGTGCCCCACAAAATGCATGCCCAACCACAGAGTGCCCCAGAAAGCTCCTGCTGCTTCCAAATTGACTGACCCGGACCAGTTGGCTGCCTCCATTGTGCACCATGCATGCATGAACACTGACTCTGTCCTCTGTGCATGCACAACTGTAGAGTCAATTGCTGGGGCCTCAGTGGTTGGGCATGCACAAGAGGGAATGGCGGCACTTGCAAAGGCGCAATGGGGCCAGGGCGAAAAGAGCATGTGCATGAGGGTGGGCGATAGGGATTTCACCCACATTTTTGGCATCTTACATGTGGTTAATGGCTTCTAGGGGCGGGCACGGGGAGGTGGGGCTGGGAGCTGGACCAGAGATTCCTATAGAGAAATCTAGCAAATCAGAGCATTTTAAGGCAATAGAGCCATCGCCCTAGCCAATCAGTGCAAGAAGAGGGGCAAGGGGAGGGCATTGGGGTGGGGAAGGGGAGCTACAGCATTTAAAAGCATTGCAGAAGGGCATTCCCCTTTCCATTTCAGTTTCATCAGATCAGGTAAGACAACCGCTACGAGTTTCACTTTTTTTTTTTCTGATATGGCTTCTAAGCCTGAGCTGGAGGGCAACTATTCCTACACTTATTTATTTAAATTTTTATCCTGCCCTTTCCTCAGAGGCTCAGTGAAACATGATTGCTCTTTGCTGTGCCCCTTTTAAAGCTGCTAACAGTTGTTTTAGGGAAGAAATCTAGGTATTGCAATTTAATCCCTAGGGTGGGGGAATATTCCTGCTTGATCTCTTTTTCCGCTGCCACTTTTAAAACTGATTTAAAATTGTTTGTGGGGAGAAATCTATGGTTTGGGATTCAGTCCTTGGTGTGTGTTTGTGTGTGTGTGGGGGGGGGTGGGGTGGGAGGGAGGCTATTCCTGCTTGATTTTTCTTGGCTTTGTCCCCTCTAAAGAGGATGGGAAATTGTTTTGGAGAAATCCTGGTTTGGTTTTTAATCCTGAGCATGGGGATGGGGGGAAAGTGGCCTTCAGGCTTGATTTCTCTTTGGTGTGTCACTTTTAAAGCTGATAAAATTGTTTCGGGGGAAATCCCGGTTTGGTTTTTAATCCTGAGCATGGGGGTAGGGGAGGGTCTTTTAATAATTGTTTGGGTAGCCCCAAACCTACTTAAAAGTGCACCAGCCACCACTGCTCCTGAGGATGTTTTTAAATGAGCAAGGCTTGGGATGTGTGTGTCCATGGCCGCTGAGTGGCACAGCTGCAGAGCAGTCACTCAGGTGGAGTGAGGGGGGAGGGATTCAAACGGGCGACTCCCAGCATGGCTACCATGGCAGCCGTCCTGCACTCTCCCTGCCACGGACCATAAAGGAAGGGGAAGTGCACCGGGCTGGCCTTTGAAATTTACATATCTCGGTCGTGCGCGCTGGGGAACCCAGGCTCCTCAGTGCTCACGGTCACTTCCTGTAACTTGCAAAGGCCCCTTCCCCACCCACAGTGCCTGTGAGCAGGGGACTTGTCCACTGGTGTGAGTGGCTGCCTCAGTTCATATGGGCAGGGGATGTGTGGGCACCCGTTGCCACGCAATGTGGGGTCTTGTCCCGCATGGCACACTTGGGATTTCTCAGCTGCGCGCCATGAGCGCGTGACTCATGGGAGTGCACATCTCCCCGCACCACCTTCATACAGGCAGTTGGAGGAGTGGCTCCTGGGTGGCCATGCATGGTAGCATCACATTTAAAAACACCCTGAGATGTTTAGCACCCTGAGCTCCTACTGACTTCAACAGCAATTTAGGGTCCTTAACAATCTGATGCATCTTCTGTGCTTGCTTTTTTAAAAATGGGACTAGCTGAAAATTGCTTTTGTATTTCATGTAGCGAAAATAGGTCCCAAATATAGGCAATAGAGACAAAGTAGTAAAGTGATATCTTATATTGGACCAACTCCAGTTGGTGGAGGAATGCAAGCTTTTGCACCTCACAGGGTCTGTCGTCACTTTCTAATACCAGACTTGCCTGATAAAGGACCCTGTGAGGTCCAAAAACGTACATGCCTCTACCAACTGTAGCTGGTCCAATACAAGATATCACAGTACTACCTTGGCCCTTTTCACATGGGCCGCGGCGTGGGGCAGGGTCGATGTGCGCCACGGTCCGTGTGCACTGGGTGAATGGGAAGTTCTAATGGGTGCACACTGGCGGACACTGACCTCCCTGCACTACTACCCATCACCCATGTACGGAGGCACCTCAGTTTTGTCTGGTGCCTCCGTGCATGGAGGATGGGTGTAGATGGGTGTGCATGCATGAGCGCACACCCACCCCTCACCGACCCACCCAGCCATGGCACAGTTCAAAAGAGACTCACCCACGCATGAACACCCAGATTTCTGGGTGTTCATGTGTGGGTAACCACCCATGTGAAAAGGGCCATTGTTTCTATTGCTTTGTATTTTGATAACACTGAAGCTAATGATGAATTTGCATTTTAAACAAATTTGAAGACTGTAATATTAGGAAACAAGATGAACTATTCTTAGATGCGCAAATATGAGCCTTTAAGCATATACAGTTTCACCGACTTTAAAGCTAAAAACAAAATGCATCTTCAACCAGATTGTGGATTAAAATCATTTGACTGTGTTAGCATGACTACAGAGGTAAGTGCAGCAGTGAGGACATTTTGAGGGCCCTTGAGAGAATTTCCTAGGGGCCAGTTTCACCAAGTTAAAACGACCTCTAATTTGTCCAGGAGATTTAGAGGATCTGGACATTTTTAGAACTTCCTCCAACATAATTGCTGAATGATACATGACCAACAGGGGAGCATTTTTTGGCATAGTACAAGATTTTTGCAGAAAATGACGAATGCTTTAGACAACTGAATGAGACTTCTTTGCAAGCAACAGAGTTGTTTTAAGAGTGCAATAAATAGTCTTCTTTAGAAATACAACCTTCAGATTTAGCAAATTAAGTCAGTTAAAAAGATACAGTACAAATAAAGATAAACCAACTTGGACTGATACCACTTACTCCAGAGTAGTCCCACTGTCTTCAATAGGACTACTCAGGAGTAACTGGCTTGAGGACTATTGCCTTGACTTTTAAGCTTGAAACACTCTGAGCTCGTTGAAAAATCTGCTTTTATTCCACATCACACACCATAATGTCAAATAAGTTTCTATTATATTAATAAGCTCTCATTCTTGCCCTGGGATGGATTAAATATATGCCCATACGTGTAAAAAAAATAAATCTTTGTTTTGTATAAGTGTACCAAAACAAATGGGAGAAAAGTTGTATTACATTATGGTATGGTCTTGTGAAACCAATTTAACCATAAACAAAAATTTTAAATAAAAAAATGATATTAGTAAACTAAAAAGTGAATTGTTACCTTCCTATGTGGTATTTGATCCCAAGTATTTATGCTGCAAGGGAAAGCTGCATTTCTGGGCAATAATATATATTGTCACAAGACAATCAACAGGTTTCTTTGCTTTCTGATTAGAAAAATGACAGGTTAGGTTTTGAGGTAAAGTGGTTTTTTTAAAAAACTGCACCACCCATCCACCTGCCAACTGCAAAATATTTATATGTATTCAAGATGAGACACAGGTATTTTAGTACTGAAAACAGTTCTTGCTCTACACCCAACAGAAGTTCCAGGGCTGTTGAAGCCAAAGCTTAAGAGGCGCATGGAAGTCATAAGGAAAATAAATAGCAACATTAGCAGCCTCATGTTGCATTGGCATGTACTGAATTAACAACAGGAAATGGGTGTAATTTTGAATATTGGCCAAGGTGGCTTCACAATAAATATTATTTATTGCTTTAAAAATATAAGCATAGAAATCTGGTTGGAATAAAATCAGTTTATAACGTAAGAAACTCTATATTGTATGACTCCAGAATGCTGTTATATGGTAACAGACAACAAGAAGGATGTAGGTGCCCTCCTAATGCATTCAGCAGAGTATCATCATAATTTGCATCTGGCTGATGAAATTATGAAGCCTGCCAGACAGAAATATTCTTATGAGAAAATTATGTAACTGTTACCCGTACACAAACAGTGTACACAATTTGAATCCAAGTCATAACAAACTTAAGTCCTGAATCACTGACAACCTACATGTATTCTTACTTTTATGGACTTCTAACAGTCACCTTTAAGGCTCAGCTCCTACAAGACTTACACACACTACTCACCCTGGCTCAAATCCCCCAAGCGATGTACCAGTCACAAGCCTGATTCGCTTCCATTCACTGAGAGCCACTGTGGTATAGTGAATAAAGTACTGGACGTAGGTCCTTTGTACATGAGTGGGCACTGCCCGTGTGACCACTATGGCAGGTGGCTGGGGATGTGTGCATGCTCCCACAGTACACCCATCGCCCACCCACAGAGCATTTGGTCAGAACAGTGATCGCTCTGTGCATGGAGGTGGGTATGTGCCTGTGTACTGCTGCCCCTGCCCCACGGCACTGGTGTGCACACTCATCCCACCCTGGACTGCGGCCCGTTTAAAAAGGACCTTAGACCTGGGAGACCAGGCTTTGAATCTCAACCTAGCCAATAATTCACTGGGTGGCCGTGGGCAAGTCACAACCTCCCAGCCTCAGTTCCCCATCTGTAAAATGAAATATGGCCCTTTTCACATGGGCACCCCTCCCCCTTGCACACGTGTGTGGGCGGGAGGGCACCCGTATGAACGCCATGACAGGTGGGGGGGGATGGGGGGGTGCCTATGGACACTGCGGCCGGTGGGTGGGGGTGTGTGCTCCCACACTCCACCCATCACCCACGCACAGAGCAATGGGTGCCAATACCCGATGCTCCGTGCGTGGAGGTGGGTGGGTGATCCGTGGGAATGCACCCCCACCCACCACACTGCCCACCCATCCCCCCACTGCAGCCTGTGTGAAAAGGGCCTTCATGTGTGCCTGTTTTCCCTGTGCATTCCCCTCATCCTTCTCCATCTAAGGCCACTTTCACATGTTACCAGAGAGGCATGGGAACTGCCGTGATGGCAATCACGGTTCTCTTCTCATGGGAATTAGCACACGTGGGAATGCGCTATTCGGCTTTTAGCCCGTGAGAACACTTGCACATGACCAGGTCCCCCAATGTAGCTTTTACAATGATGGGTGTTCTCGCGGGATAAAAACGGAATTGCCACATGCACTAATCCCCATGAGAACAGAGCTACGATTGCCATTCTGGAAGTTTCCCTGCCTCCTCGGTAACGTGTGAAAGTGGACTTCGATTGTAAGTCCACTGGGAGGGAGCTGTCTCTGAACATTTGTGAGACTGTAAAGAGCTGCGTATGCCCTGGTAGCGCTACAGAAACGATAAGTAGTAATAAGCTTGTACCCACATTGTGCTTTGAGGATGGAAGCCAGTGCATAAAGTTTAACACACATATGTTTATATTGGAACAGGGCCTTAAAATGTGTCTGTTCAATAGCCCATGCTTAATTCTGCTTTGGGGAACTTTTTGGTCTCTAGAAAAGAGCTATGAACAAATACTTAAAGGACTGTGTTATGCGGGAAATTACAGTAGATGATGATCCAATCTGGCCTTAAAATCTGCAACTGTCTCTCCATATCTTACTTTCCCAGAAATAAGGACCCTTAAATGAATGGAAGCCATTGTTGAGAAAGCTCCAGAGATGCTGTATTTTCAAATCAATATTCGTTTATATTTAGGAGTAATCAACATCCACTGAAGGCGCATGTGAAATCCTTGTAGAGCTATAACTAAAAACATGCTACATTTTGTGGAGAAAACAAAAAACAGATGAAGTTTTATGGCATAAAAGACAGAATAAACTGGAAAATCCACTAATAATACAGAAAGAAAAATATTCAAGAGAACGTCAATAAACACGATACCCACATAAGAGTATCTGTGCATTTACACTACACTTCCATTAACTAAAGGTCTTTTTTATTTATCAAATTAACTATTATTAAAATATGTTATCAATAAGTGGCACTGAAGTATTTGTTCACAAATTGGTGTTTTAAAAGAGTCCATATATTTAAAATAAATATTTCACAGTAAAAGGTTGGTAGTAAAAATTGGCATATTCTTATATGGCATGAATTCTAGAATATATTATTACTAAGATGCAATTCTTAAATCTGCTAAAATTCCATGGACAATTTGGAGATCATCCAGTGAATTTTTAAAGTCACACGGATGATAATTGAAGGGGGAAAATGCTACGGACATTTTTACACGAGACACAAATCCAAGAGTTTCACATGGTAATTACTTGCTCGTCTAAATGCCTCTCATGTGAGCTGTCCGGGAAAACTCCCAGTTTTGTAAAACCTTGATATCAAAGAGTGTTTTTAGACAGGACCACCATCTCCCGTATTTTAAAACTGCGGCTTGGGGAAACCCCTGCGGGGGTTGAGGGGAAGTTTAGACACTTCTCCATGAACCGGAAGTCACCCAGGCACCATTAGAAACAGCGGCACCGGGCGACTCACGGCTGTTTTGAGATGTGGACCTGTTAAGACCCCGAATAGCCGAGGTCTTACAAGTCCGCATTCCAGAACACCCAGGAGTTGCCCAGTGCCACTGTTTCTAATGGCACCCAGGTGACTTCCAGTTCATGGAGAAGCATCTAACCACCCCCAACCCCATGGGGGTTTCCCCAAGCTACAGTTTTAAAACATGGGAGAAAGCGCTCCCATCTAAAGATGCCCAAAGTTTCATTAATCCGCATTTATATCTCCTGTGAGACTCACGAGACTGCTATGACATTCATGTCTAAATACAAAATCACATGAGGTCACCACCATATTGGCTGTGCTCTCCCTGGCTGCCCCAACGAATCCCCCCGCTTGTCTAAAAATGCCCTAAGAGGGGAAACCTATTCCAATGCAGTTCCTTTACAACACTCATTTGTGTTTTCAGGATCAAGGTAACAATGGACAAAATCTGGCTCACCTTACTCACCTGGTAGTTCAAATGACTTCAGAAGAATTCTCTCTAGGTAAACAAGGCCAGTAGAAGTTGACTTTTTGTAATGTGCTACACTGATAATTCACAAATGCTACCGTATTTAAAACCATAGTTATTTTCCTCAGACGTGTTAAAACTAGAACCACTCAACTGTAATATATTATTTTATTTTATTTATCTGTTTAAAATGTAATGGTTTTCAAAATCAGAGCAAAGTTGATGCCATTATTTTTTATTTTATTGTGGGGAGAAATCATTAATTTTTTCAAATTTTGGCAAGATGGTGTGGAAAAATATGTAAGAGTACATTTTTTGGCAGAGTCACACACAACTATTAGTGGGAGCTAAAAATATATTTGTTGTCTTGTTTATGAGAGTAGGCCATGCTATTCAAATTCCTTTATAAAAGGAATATTTTGTGCCTTCACAAACACTCTATCATTCTGTGAATATCCCCTTTTCTCACAATCCAATGCTTACATTTAATTCTTTATCAGTAGAACATGATCTCTTCATAATTAATGTCAATACCTGGTTGACATATGATAAGAAAGTAATAAGCCATAGCTAAGATCAAGCTGAAGTTGAATTTATGACACCATTTTGGATCTGCACGTATTAGCTGTTGTCATACCTGTATCTCTCATTTTCAACCACTAGATGGTGTAAAAAATTTAAAAAATGCCAAAGAATCATCCCATTGCCACAAAGTCCAAATATTAATCTAGCAAGTTAAGAAATATTTGCTAAAGAAAAGTCTTCACAAAATTTAGGATACTCCATATTACATTTTACCTTGGCTGTGTTCTTAACAAACCCTCTGTCTGGCTGGGAAGGCTCAAACAGACCTTGAAGCTGTATAATGCAGAAGGTTAGATGGATAATACCCTGACATTTCACCTACAAAGATCCTAAATTCAGAGCTGACAGCAGTGACTAAAACTCGTTTTTCGGGGTGAGGGAGGGGGGGAGGAGCTGTAATGGTTTCTCTCTAAGTGAAACGTGACTGAATTTTGTGGGCTCTGTTTTGGAGAAGAAATCACTCCTCGTATATTTGGAAAAAAGAACAGACCAGTTTCAAGAACTGAATTATGTATGAATCAAGGTATGACTAGGAGAGGGCGATGGGAATGGGACAGACTAAACTACTGTTCCTCTGCTACCCCTCTTCCTGTCAGGCTTACAGCACTTAACCTCCCCAACTGACAATTAAAAATGAAGATGTATTTTTTAATGTTGTGACACCAGACAATGGTGTTAGGAGGTCACCAAACATTATTGGATTGTGTATGGCCATGATTTACTGTACTGTTTATGAAGTATAGCTCTGTATCACTAGACAAATAAAACAAGTCAACTCCCCTGAAAAGTCTCATACTAACTGCCTTCAATAATTGCAATTTCAGTTAACAATGAAATCCCCTAAAATGGTCATTTGTCACATCATCATTAGCAACAGATCTTCTATATATGGCTACCTTTCTAGCCATAAATCTTATATTTGTTTAAACAGAAGCCATACGTTTGTTATCCCCAAACACAGTGTTAAATGCATCAAGGAAGTCTTAGAGTGACTTTGATGTAGCTGAAAAGTTTTAAACTATTTGAAAAATCAGGGAGGCAACTTCTTTCCTGAAGCTACACATCATTTTTGTGCCCAAGTATTGAAAGAATCAAATGCGTACCATCATTTTTTTAGTGCGGTACTGAATGGCCATCATGTCTGAAGGAATGTAACTCTGAGGTGTTGCTATATTTAGTTCTATAAGAAAAAAAGTGTATTTGCTTATAGTGAGGAAAGTAAGCTTTTATCCTTACAGTTGTAATTAAATTTACAGTCTGTAAATTGGTGCATAGCTATGGACTTGGTAGACAGCCAAGGACAACATATTGTTCTATTATTGCTTAGGAACCATAGGAGAATTAGTCTACATTATACTACAACAACAATACCAGTTTAATGTAAGATAGTGTCCTGGAACAGAAAACTTGCATTTCCTACAAGCAGGAGAAGCTTGTGAACTAAAGCTCACCTGAATCTGTCAGAATAAACATACACAGAACCTAGATCATGAGAACATCTGCAGTATATATACACAAAGATAAAAGCCTTGCTCTCTAGGCAAGCTAGCAACAGTTGTGAGATGCCCAGGAAAAAAAAAAGACACTGTATACAAAAATATCAAGGAAGTGGAAATAAACACACCACATGGAACACAATGCACTGGCACTGTAGTGTGCAACATTGACTTTTACATGCAATAACTGCATTGTCTTTGGTGAAGCTAGCTAGTGGCTGTTAGCTAAGATTTAAAGAAGAGATAAACAAGTCGGTTCCTGTTACACAGCTGTATTTTAAATGTTATTATATTTTATCTGACAGAATAATTCATGTCGAAGAGCTTCTGATTGAGAACAAAAGATGTAAAGAGAGTGCCAGTCCCCCACCCTCATTGGAGTATTGTAGGAATGTACGCTTCAAAGCATGACTCTTTCCTTACATCTGTTTGTTCTCAAGAGCATACTGTACCTTGCTGAGAATGTAGATAATGTCACCACGTTTAAACGTCAACTCATCAGGAACATCTCCTGTGCAGTCCCACAAACCTTGGTAGAAATTAGCATAATCTGTATTTTTATCCCCTGAGAAGGAGAAAAAAAATTAAAATCTTTCAACGTACATAATCTTCTTTTATTATGTGAGTAGTAATTAAGTCTCCACACACCAAAGAGAGATTTGGTAGAGATAGTCTCTCTCAACTTTCTTTGTAGAAATCCAATCCTCCACTCACACACACCCCACAAAAAAGCAAGTGAGAACCAAGTTCATTCTTATTAAAACATTCATTCTTATTTCCTTTTACCCCCTCCATCTAAAACATGCTACCACATGCTTTCCTAAAGCAGTTAGCAGCTGCAGCTTACAGCATTTACAGTATGAGCCTTTAGCTGTTTAATGCTGACTCAGTGCTATTGCTAGTTCTATTTAGTTTGAGGGGACTACTGCTTGTCTTAAGTACTAGCACTAGTGCGAAACTGTTAGAGGATCACAACTTTGATTTTCCTTTGCTGATGTATTTCCAGCAAGCTGTGTTTGTATCGAGAAGAGTAAAAATGCTAGCAGCTAGCATGAATAACAAATTCTGAGAAGAGAGGACAAAGCAAGCATTTTGTGATGCACAATTTTTTTTATTTTTTCCAAACAAGACTAAATTCCTTCTCAGAGAGTTTCACATATAATATTTGGCTGTTACTTTTGAAATATTGTAACAACTTTAAAACTAACATTGCTGAAGCTGCATTTTTAAAATACGTGTGTCAGCTCCAGTTTAGGACATTAAGCTCTGGATAAACATGCAACATACAATACACTCATAAGCTCATCCTTCTAACAGCATAAGCACAATGGATGTGCTGTGTTCAAACTGCCATACAGACCATTAACTGATTGATTATTTAGCACTCTTTGCTCTGTAATACCGTAATAACAGAGTAATAAATGCTTTGTCATATGCTCACCATACAGAGTCCATCTACTGAAACACAGAACTTAAACACAGCTAAATACAGTGGAAGCTTCTGTTACATAGCCAAGTATTTCCTGTTTTTAATTCCATGAAAATTGAATTTGATGAGTTAACCCCAAAAGAATGTAAGCAAAACCAATAAGATGACCACTTACATTATGTATACACTAACCAGAGAGAACATATGTGGACTAATAATTTACATCTTCTGATTCTGATAACATAAATATCACAGAGCTGGTAGGATCAAGACGGTCATCTTAGTTTTGTTATATGACCCTTGAACAGCAGGCTCACTGGTTATTCCAAAATATACTGGCTACATTTGCATGTCATTAATGTTCTAGATTATTATTTATAGTTTACAACTTAATCATGATTAGTTAAGTTTATTATGGATTTTGAAGAAAAAAAAAAAATCTTCCCCCCAGAATATCAAATAACCAAACAGGAGAAAGTGCCAAGCTTCTTTCAAAAATGAGATATTTTTCTACTTCTATTATTTTTCACTATTTGGCAAAGAGTTCAGTTTTACTTGCAGTACACCCTTACTGCAGCAAAATCGCTCCTTTGTACTTATTCCCCTGAGTTTCCCTCAATTTTAGGCCCTTTTCATACAGACGCACCCACCCACCCCTGGCCCACGTTTGAGGACGGGGGGTGGGGTGGGGGTGCGTGCGCACTTCCGTCTCTACCTACTGCCCATGCAAGGAGCAACTGGTGTCAATGGCAGATGCTCCATGCTTGGAGATGGGTGGAAGTGGGTGGGAGTCCGTGGGACAGGCTGCCCCGCCCAAGCACCACCCACCCACCTCCACCCATCCCCCACAGACTGCGGAGGCGCCATGGTCTGTTTGAAAACAGCCTTCGATTTCATCATTAGCAAGAACAGCAGTAACGTGCACAACCATGACATAAACTAAAATGGCCAGACATTTCATTCATTATGTGTCCTTTTCATAAAGTGGTGTTTATTGGTGAATTTTTGCTGCCTAGCACTAGAGGGCATTCAGGCTGGCAGTACACATGTTCTTTGGCTAGGATCCTACCGTAATATCAATACACTGTAAAAAGAAAAGCAATTGTGAGAAGGTGGTTGTTGTATTAATGTAGATAGTTACAGCCTGATACCCAGAGTGGTGTGTCAGAGAAAACCCCAAACACTTAAACGGGGCTTGTGCAGGCAGAACTCATTGAGGATTGGACATGAGAGTAACTTTGTGGGGATGCTGACCCACATAAGTTCTACCCTTGAATCTCTAGAATTCGGGGGGGGGGGGGGGGG
>QEPC01011191.1:2393120-2404908 GCA_003113815.1 Sphenodon punctatus
GGGGGGGGGGCAGGGCTGTGCGGTGCACATTGCACCGCGCAGCCCCACCCCCTCCCCTGATTCCCCGCTGGAATCAGCCGGCTCATCTGTTGACAGGCTGTTTTGATTCCAGCGGGGAATCAAAAGGTGATTCCATGCCAGGGCCAATGTGCGCCCCGTCACATCTGAAATCACCCATTATGTCCAGTATTAGTCTTCATCAAAGCAAACTAAAACGCTCACTGAAGAAGAGCAGAATTGCTTTTGTTTATCACATCTTCCTGATCTCTTGTCAGTTGTCCATGCTGCTTTTTTGTTTTTTTTTCAAACTTGCCAAATAAGAATGTCTTTCACATCTTCAGAGTGACACCAAATTGAATAATGATTGCTCACACGGCACTTATCACTTGGGGGTGGGGGTGGGGAGTAGTTTCTTCCTCTTGATGTGCCTGGTGCAAACTCCCATTAATGTTAATGGGAGTTATGTGGACCACATCGGCAGGAGAAGAGATCCCACAGTGAGTGAGATACATTCCTCCCTAGATGTGCATCATGAGCATTTCATTAAGCCTCGGGAGTATAAATGCAACTGAACTAATGATTTGGCCACACTGGAAAAGATGCATTTTAAAATAAGCTTTATTTCTACCCTGATGATGTTGCCCAAAGACCAACCATGGCTCTGTGCCCTCAATATGTGAAATCTGCATTAAGAGAGAGTTGTTTATACCATCTACCCACGCAAATGTTTCATATAGCAACTAGCGTGTCAAAGGGTAATGGAAAAAAATATAACTAAGGCCCATTTTAAACGGACAGTGGTGGGTGGGTGGGGATGCGTGTGTGGCCGTGGTGGATGCCGGTGACACCCATCTCCACCCATGGAGCATCAGGCATTGGAGCCCAATACTCCGTGGGTGGGTGATGGGAGGAGGTGGGTGTAGCGCGAGAGTGCACACGCATCCCCCACTGCATTCCCACGGGCACCTCCACCCATCTCCATGCAGCTAAACTGTGTGGAGATGGGTGGGGGTGTCTCGTGTGAAAAGGGCCTAAGAAAAACTGTTAACAATTGCTGTATGCTACCAGTGATCCTAGTGCATATGTTTCAGATGGGAATCAAAAACATGAAAAATTAACAAGCATCTCCTCACGCTCTGATGACCACAAATGTCTCCAATTATAGATAGTAAAGATATATGCATAAGTGTAAATATACCCTCAGAAACAATACAGTTTAAGCAAAGCATGCTCCAAGAAAAGAGAATAGAGTCTGTATTGTGCTCAGTGCCCAAAGGCATTATGTGAGATATACTAGGAAGGAGACATAACAAGGAATGTTGTAGCAAATGCTGGCTGCATTCTAAAATAGAAGACAAGATTTTAATTGCCTATCACAAATGTTACTGATTTAAGCAAGGTTAAAATCTCAGTCCTGATTTTAGAAATTATGGAGGTCCACCTAAGTGTCTGTTGCTTGAGACTGGGGGAGAAATGAACGGCCTCTTGAAGATATACAAGAACAGATTACTGATCTGAAATCAAGGACATATGTAGCAATACAAGCTTCAGTTTGATTTCTGGTTTTGCTATTTATAGTCTCTTTTCTATTTCAGTTACTAACTATTACTGTTTCTCCACCATCATGGCTATCTTCGCATAGTCGACTCAGAATTTGTGAAATCTGTAACATGCATGAAACAGTGAGTGAGACAATTTCTATTCACAAATAACCCAGCCTTCAGAAAGTCCAAAAGATTAAAAGAAATTCCTAAGCAATTTTTTTTTAGTGTTAAGATAAAAATATAAGGGAAAGATTCAAAAGGTGGGAGTTTTGAAAACCTCACCCCTCCAAGCACACCTTATCTAAGTTGCCACAGACTTAATATATATATATATATATATATATATTATATTTACTTTAGCCCAGCAAAAAATCCCACCTGTGAAATAGAGGCAGAATGATTTAGTTCTGGCAGAAATTAAGAAGTGTGGGTAACAAAGTTAGGCTTTAAAAGGAGAACTAGCCCCTCTCCATAACACACATGCAAAAATGTATTACAGAGGGTAACTAGAGCAAAATGCTGTCAAGAGACAAAACAGTTACTTGGGCCAAGAAAAGTCTGCCAATCCTTCCTAGTGCTTGGAGTCCACTGATATTTACACACAACATTCTGTGTGCATTTTTGTTGTTGTTGGAAAAACTAATGTGAAAAACATCTAACATTCTTGAGTAAGGTTAGAAGAAGTTCATGTCATGTGATGCCTAGCAAGATAGAAATACCCTTGTCAACTCACTGCCCTACATGGCAAACAAACTTCTAGTGTTACATATTTAACTGTCTAGGGAAGATCAGAGGTCACCGCTATGCTAAAGTGTTAAAACATAAATTTCATGTCTGGGGATAAGTGCTTTACTTTGGTGCTTTATTTCAAGGATATTGTATGAACTCTAGTTAAATTTATAGAGGAGCCCTCATAAAAATGTAGACTGAGCTCGCAAAAGGAAAGCCTGAATATTTTGGTTATTTAAAAGGTTGTTATTAATGTTTCTTTGAGTAGAAATAAAGTAAGTAAACACCGCCCACTTGAGAATGACTTTGAAAATGGAGTGATTCCACACAAAAGCATTATGACACACTTCTATTTACTGGAGCATCTAAATGACTATTAGTGGTTGTGGTTTCATTGAATCATGCTGTTTTATGCGTGTTTTGTACTGGATCACAGCGCTAACTACATCTGATGACCCAGTCCTCATTTCCTTTCCAACAAACACAAACCACAACTCTTGACAGCAACCTGTTCCTGCTTTCCTGTGTAAGTCCGGAAATCAGGCCTCTGTTTCCTCTCCACATGTTGTAATAGGAAGAGCACTGCAAAGCTACTTCCTGAAAACACTCTCCTTGTCCACCCTTTCTCTGACAGCACTGGAAGAGTGATGTGCAGTACCTATGGTGGGGGAAGGTGATCCAAGCTTTGTTTCTTTGCAGGACGCAGTTACAATATGGCAAGTCTTGCCTTGACTGGCCATAAAGAGGTGGAAAGGCCTGATAAGAAACAAAGCCGTCTATTTTCTGTATCAAATCGTTAGTAGTTTATTGAAAGACTGATGTTCTTGAGGCAAGGCTATATCTTGTTTTTTAGTTCAGCTGGAAATGTCTTGCGGTCAAGAAGAGTTATCCCGACCGTATGACTTTACATAGTGTATGCAGTTATTTTTTTTCCAGTTTTTAAGATAATTAGCACAAAGGCAGTTTGCCAAGCTGAGGCAGAGAATATCCTTCATAGCCTTCTTGGGCACTACTATCCTTTTCCAATTTTTATGCTGTTATCACTGGACTCTGGCATTTCTCAACCAATTCATTTGCTTTCTGTGGTAATCATATGCAATGAAGATATGCATGGCCAACATTTAAACAGGCTGCAGATCAATTAGCGGTCTTAAGTTTATCTGATTTTTATCAAAGAAGACAGAGCTGTGGGTCGATTGTCAGAGCCTGTGTCAAGTTGACCTTTTCAGAGATGTCTACATTGCCAGTCCCCTGGGCAACTTGTTGTCCCCTGTTAGTCTCTGAATGGCAGAAGTCTGTTCTGCTCAAGCACAAAGTATACACAGATGTCTATATTACATTCTTATAGGTTTGACAGCAACTGCATGTTGTATCTATAAACTGTCCTTTAGCAGTGACACTTCCTCAATGATGATAAGCTAATTTATGCAACTAAATCTCCTTTGTGCAGAAATGAAAGCTAATTGAGTCATTACAAAGTAATTCAGGAAGGAATACCTTGTATAAATTGGCTTACTTTATAAATCCTTCTCAAGTGGTTTTCATGCATCCTAAATAGTGCTAAGCAGTTTTGCTGCCATACAATACCCAGATGAAACACACAACTTTTTGAAACTATTATTTACAACAGGAGAAGAAAAAGTCTCGAAAGAAAAGGTAAAGTAATGGACACAAAGTAGGGAAGAAACATATTAATTACCTGAAGCATTACTAACAGTCTCTTGGCTCAGTTTCCTTGGTGCTTCAGTCTTCACAGGAGCATTCTCTTCTTCATCTACAAAGACACAATTACAAAGGAAATGTTGAAAGAATGTGTTAGTTGGTAGGAATTCTAGCCCACATCAATTTACAAGCCATGTTGTTATGCATTTTCTAAAATGTACATTCTGTTTGCCAGAGTACCCAAAGTATTCAGTATATTTATACTGCCATACAAAAGGGTTGAAGATTAATAGTTTTCTTTTTAAAAACTAAATTTTAAACAGCTGGTGTTCTACACAGAAAACTAACTCTAAAAAATGGCATTGTGGAGTTCCAGCTTAGCTGTCTCTCAGTGGCTCCTAAAACAATTAGAACCGGGGTTCTGTCACTCGGGCATAGAGGTGAGAAGAACTGAGTGATTCAGCTACCTACTTGTCTATACATCAAAGGGGTCAAGGGAAGGAATGCTACAGACAGCCCCTGCCCGCGGTTTTCATGCTTTCACAGGAAACAAGAGGCTTTTCCAGTGGCTAACCCAACTGCGGGCTGTTCCCTCCGATCTCCTCAAAAGAGGAATAGCAAACGGCTGATACAATGTAGAAAGAAGAGCATCCCATGTTAATCTGTGTCTTTGACTTTTTCTATGTGTTGGGAGGAAGAGGGGGAAACACAGTGGTGCAAGCTGGCTCCCTAACCCTGCCCTCTTGCCAGAGAGGCAAGGGCGATTCCACAAGATAAGGGCACACTACAAGCAAGAACTGTCAATTCCATGGATGCAGGCTCTGATCTGCATAGGGATAGGAGAGCAACCATGGAGCCCTGAATTAACAATTATATCACTGGTGCATGAGAGAGAGCAGCCTTTTCTCATAGCTGTGTTGTTCCTGCAGAACTAAAATGAAGTATGACACAAATTTATCTTGGTCATTATGGCAGAATGACTGACTCGATACATGAAGATGAGATCTGTTGAGTAAGAAGGTGCTATATTTACAAGCTTTCTGTGCAGAGAAGATCTACACTCCAAAGTGTGCTGCAAATCATTTGCATTGCTGTTAGTTAGCATATTTACCATTAGTAATATGATAAACATGTTTGTTTTGGAAACACATTTGTACATTTCAGCTGCTGTAATATTTTGCTAGCAGTAATCATGGAGAGAAAAGAAAATCACAGCTTAAAAATAAGTATTCGTCACCAGCATGCTAGCTTCCACAACCGCACAGTGTAATGTTGAGGACAGGAAGACAATTTTCAGTATTAAGTTGTCTTGTTAGGATTGTTGACCTTGTTAATTAGTAGTTTCAGTTACATAATCACATTATGTTAAACCCTACTGATCCTGCAAACGTATGCTCACCTTTAAGCATATGACTAGCGTTTCTGACAGCAATGGAACTACTTTAACGTTTAAAGTTAAGTGTGTACATAGGTATTTATACAACTGGGGCTATAGATTGCCAAATGTGATGTAACTGGGAGAAAGGGTCACACAATTTATTGTACAGGGAACATTTTTACTAGTGCCCTGCTAGTCTGTCAGTCGAGTCAGTCTTAGTAGCCTAATAATTACTGATTAGCTGCAACTCTGGTTGTGACTTGTGATAGAGACAAACAGACTCACTGATCAAAAATAAAACAATAGAAGGGTTAAATCTAAAGATACTATAAAATACACAAGGCAAAAATAATACATAACTATATGTTGTTTAAGCTTATTTCACCTTCATTTTAGGACACATTTTCTCATCCTGCTTATCTTGTTTTTAGCCACACTTGAAAAAACAATGGAGCAAAACTGGTAGAAAGATAAAGGAACATATCCTTTCTACATTGTTAGGGGCACCAAGAGGCACTCTCATCCTATAGCTCATATCCTGCTTACAAGCATTAGCATCCTCCTTTCCTTCCCATAGGGCATTACATTTCCTCTATACACACTCACTTGTAGTTAATATGCATCATATTACATATTGCTAGAAATAGCTTTTGACACTAAGTGTTGCAGAACTCTTTTTATTAAGCACAGCCATGCAGTGTTGATACTATTCTTCACAGGAACTTTCCCTCCTTTCTTTCTCATTTGAATAGAAAGCAGAAAAAAGATAATACAATGCTGTTTTGAGACTCTTTTCCTGTAGCAAATAATATCTAAGCAACTGAGTATATTGTGGTTTTATCCAAAAATACACAAAACATTACAATCTCCCCTAAAAGATAAATCTGTTTATTCACACTGGACATATTGAAAGCATGAGAAAGAAGATGCCTGAATTGAAGTTCCTTAGTACCCCAGAGATTTTCTATGTGATTGAAAGGACAGTGCTTTGGATGTAGCAGAATAAGACAGAAGACCTCTAGCTCCGTTGTTCTTTCTGGTCCTCAGTTCTTCAGGACTGGCAAGACGTACCTTCATATGTAATGGAGTTTCAAATATCAATAAAAGATATCATTCAAACTACTTTGTCTCCATCTCCGCAAATTTCAGGGACATTCAACCACCAACCCCCCAAAAACAGTTTGACACAAAAACCGTGCTCTGATGTCAGGATAGTGGGAGAGCAAATGGAGAGAGCTGAAAAATAATAATGGTGCAGTCTGTCTTCTCTCCCCTCTTTGCCCCCACCTACAAATAGAAGCCTTTCTTGAGTTTCTCCCTAGACCAAGAGAAGTGCTAACTAAATATGTGAGCATTAAGAACTGTACAAGCGACCCCAAGCATTGTGCATTCTTCGACCATCCGTGGGATACAGATTATGGATTGCCTTAAAGAACACCACACTTGCTATATAAACAAAATTTTTGGGGGGAAATTATTCTGGTGCCAGATTTTAGATGGGTTGCTAAAAATGGTTCTCCCCCAATAATTCCTGGAGACTTTGTAGCAAAGGGTGAAAACAGACATGATGCTAACCACCCTTTAACCACCCTTGGTGGTTATTTATGCATGTTGCCAGGCTGTATTGGTGCCCTATGCAGCCCTGAAACATGCATAAATGACCACCAAGGGTGGTTAAAGGGTGGTTAGCATCATGTCTGTTTTCACCCAAAGTTCTCAAATGTTGTACTGTAGGTATAATATGCAGGTGTAATATGTAAATTGCTACCAGCAGCCTGCTGAAGACATTGCCCAAGCACAGATGACTCCACCTACACATAGGATTTAAAGTGAGGAGAATGAATAAAAACAATATCTGACTTTTAGATATGAACTAATTGATTTTACTTTCCTTTTGTTCCCCTGAAAGTGAAATTCAGACTCCAATATAAAAATGTACTAAAGGTTTGGTTTGCATAATGCATTCCTGCAGCAGGATGGGTAATCTCCAAGATAAATATGTATAAAGTGAGCAACTCCCCAAAAATGGATAATGGTCACACAGACACCAACATTAGTTCTTATATTAAGAGAAATACTGAGTAGCATGTATGGTGCTGTTCAGATAGATACCATGTCATCATTAAGTATTAATTAATACCTCAGATAATCACCATTTGTGGGCTAATATATTCTATTCAATACTTCAATAACAGTAAACAAAAACAGCTCAGCTATGCAGCAGAATCCATCAAACAACACAGATGGTTATAAGGTTTTCATTATGTGGTTTCCATAGCAATCATACTGCAAATCTGGAAGCTTCTTGCAAATAAGCAGCTTGTATTTACATGCTCCTCAGCTGCAGCATGAAACTCTTCAACATGTGAAGTTATTATTCCAATCACATACTGTTAGAAGAATCATCGGGAGATGTTTTGATCAGTCAAGATAAAAAAAAAAAAAATACTGCAGTGAACTAATTTTTTAAAAAAGATTTATTCAAGCAGTTCCATGCCTGCAATGCATACTAATATATCCGCCTTTGAAATTATAGGGTGTTGTCCAAAGGTTACAGGCGTAGAAGTTTGTTTTTTTACCAAAAAAATTGTGTTAAAAATTACTGTGTGTCTTAAACACCATACTAAGCAAGGACAGGAAATGTGAACAGGAGAAACTACTTGAAACTGAACAGCATGATCGCAGCCATCATTTGTTTGCTTAAAAGGAACGAGAAGTCATAAGGCCTTTCACAAGTTTATTAAAAAAAAAAGAGCGAGAGAGAGCAAAAATCATAGACCCATCAAAGTTGTGTCATTGGCTTCAACAGCCAGGATTTCACCCCTGCACTGTATTATTCCCTAACATATATCTTGGTTTTGAAGATGACTGCTCCACATAACTGTAAATGGTAACTCACAAAAATGAGTAAATGCTTACTGTGGGGAAAAGTCAAGGCCTTCTCTCCCAGTTTTATAAATGTAATTTTACAAATTGATCTAGCTCAGTAACAGATAGATTATTACCTTAATAAGGAACATAAATCTGTCCAGCTATGCAGTTCCACAAACTAGTTAGATTTAGCTTTTACCACTAATCTTGCACTGGGGAGGAATTAAACATAAAAAGTAGAAAAATAATTTTAAAAACCCCTTAAATTGAGGCTTGTAAGGGTCCAAGTTTTTCAGCTCCAAAGCCCAGAAATCAATAACTGGTCCACCCAAAGAGAACTTCAATATCATGATACACATTTTGGTTTTTAGATTCTTTAAACTCTTTCTCTCTCTTGCTGAGCCTTTACAACACACCCTGCAGTCATTCAAGATTGTAGAAGCTTATTTAGAACTTTTAGCCATTTGGGCTTGTCATTCAAGTTCGTAGAAGCTCATTTAGAACAACAAAATTAAGGCTGAGGGCCTCACAATTTTAACCTGAGTCTTGAAATTTAAGCTTTAAGAAACCACTACAATGGCAGCAATAGCAACAAAAGTATATGAGTTTTCAACTCTGTGCTCCTCTAGCTAGCATAGCACTAAAAGTCAACCCCAGGTGTGTCCAGGGGCCATAAAAGGGACAGACAAAAGTTGCAAGGCATTCCCTCCATTTTCCTTGTGCTTTTGTTCTTTCATTTTATGAGGGGTATGGTGAATAGGCTGGATAGTCCCTGAAATATCTCTCTCACAGTCCTCTGCAGTGCTAGCTTGCTTACTCTTTTGGCTTTCCGTTATGGAAGGTGGAGAGTTTCTGTATTATTTCAACACAGAAATCAATAGGGGTCTCCTTCTGTACTGCGAAAGCTCACTTGAGGGTATGGGTGGGAGGGGGATGTGTGGGAAGAAGGTAGGAACCAGGGAGTCATGCAGAAGCATTAGACTTCTAAGTAATAGCCACTGCTCTCCGTGTGTGGCCTGAAACCTGCAAAGTGTCCATGCACATATTAGGCCATCTGCAGGCATGGTTAGTCTCAAGCACCAGTAGCTCTGAAGGGCGGTACATCCCTTGAAAGAACAATCTGCAGGAATCTCAGTCAGCTTTAAACATTTCCTGGCACTTTTGCAGGACTCCCCTATACCACTAGGAGATAATTTGGTCCAAAAGGCAAGGAATGGAAAGGAAAACTGAACAAAGCAGATGAAGAGACGGATGGTCAGTCTTATTCTTTCCTTCTCAGCTCAATTTTTTTTTTTAAAAAAGGAGAAAACATCATCTTTACCTACCCATAACACCACTTTGTCTATGCCTTGGTTATGTTCTTATGCATTAGACATTTGAGAAAGGTCATAAACCTAAGCTGCAACTGACATTGTACCTTAAATCGAAGCCACTGTGGTTTTGTCAATGTTATAGATAAAAGATAATTTACACCAACATAACTCAGAGCAATATTGCTAACATTAGTGCAGCCACTCTGGATTAACAACCGAAAATACAATCCGGCTCAGGATCTCACAACGACAGCATTATTTAAGCAAATTTGTTAGGGAAAATGACAAAGGGTGTTAACAAATGAGATGGTAGTCTACACCTGGTGGGTGTCCATCTGTTCGTTTATCAGGTGTTCAGCCCCACCACCTGATGGCCACCACACACCGGAAACACAGCCCCCACTCACAGTGGGGTCCCAGAGTATGCGGAGCCTGCCATATGGGTGAGTGCAGGCTAATATGAGCCCAATGTCCACGGCCCATCAATTAGGTTGCATAGAGTGCCTATGTGCATACAGATGCACAAGCACCATAGAGTCACAGCTGAGAAACCTAGAGTGTTCTGAGGAGCGACCACTTCCTGCCCATCTGTCCATTCTTGCTCTCACTGTTACACTGCACATGTAACATCCTCCTTAAAAGCTTAACACTCCATTTTAAAACATGCATTCTCCCAGATTGTCCTGGTTGGCAGTACATGCCCAATGCTTGCTCTTTCCCAGCTGCTGCATTCTCAGAAACAACTTGCGGAGGATTATCATTGCTGGGGCCATGGTTAATACTGACTGCCTGGCAACAACCAGCACCACTACCACCACTGCACAATCGCAGTCACTCTCCGCTTACTGATTTGCCCACCAACACTGCATTCCCTGGACTGTAGAAGAGACCAAGACCTTCATCACTTTATTGGGGCAGCAGCAGGTCTCATATTCCCTGGTGAAGGCATAAAGGAACATGGCGGTGGTCCAGGAGATTTCCCTTTTTAGAGAAGGTTATTGAGTGGGTGGTGGTCCTGCAGTTGCAGGAGCATCTGGATTGCATCGGCTTTCTTGATCCCTTGCAGTCAGGGTTTTTCCCAGGATATGGCACCGAGACTGCGCTTGTGACGTTGGTTGATGATCTTTGCCGAGAATTAGACCAGGGCCGTTCGGCCCTGTTGATTCTATTAGATCTGTCGGCAGCGTTTGATACCGTTGATCATGAGATGTTGGTGATGCGCCTGCGGGACCATGCAGGGGTGGGCGGTATTGTTCTTGACTGGTTCTGCTCCTTCCTGACGGGAAGAACTCAGCGAGTGGTACTCGGTGATTATTTTTCATCACACCGAGACCTCTTGTGTGGAGTCCCGCAGGGTTCTGTTTTGTCCCCTCTCCTGTTCAACGTGTATATGCAGCTGCTTGGCGAGGTGGTCAGGAGGTTTGGTGTGCGGTGTCATCAATATGCTGATGAACACCCAGCTCTACCTCTCTTTTTCATCAGACCCAGGCCCGGCAGTCTCGGTGCTTAATGGGTACCTTGAAGCTGTGGGGGATTGGATGAGTGCAAACCGACTGAAGCTGAATCCCGACAAGATGGAGGTGATGTTGGTGGGCAAGGCAGCGGGGGTGACAGCCCTCATCACTGATGGGATCTGCCCTCTGCTGGTTCCCAGGTACGGAGTCTGGGGGTGCTCCTTGACTCGCAACTCTGCTTGGAGGCTCAGGTGGAGGCTGTGGCAAGGAGAGCCTTCTGCCAATTACATCTGATGCGTTGGCTTCGGCTGTATGTTTCGGATTCTGACCTGGCCACCATCATCCACGCCTTAATCACCTCTAGGCTTGACTACTGTAACACACTCTACGTGGGGCTACCTTTGGTGACTGTACGGAGACTGCAGCTGGTGCAGAATGCGGTGGCCCGTCTCCTGGTGGGATTGGGCTGCCGCGAACATATTACACGAGTTCTTCAGTCTCCGCACTGGCTGCCTGTAGTCTTCCGGGCCCGATTCAAGGTGTTGGTGCTCACCTATAAAGCTCTAAACGGTTTTGGCCCAACCTATTTGCGGGACTGCCTCACCCCCTGGGTTCTGGATCGGCCCCTGCGGTCATCGGGGGGTGCTCTCCTGGAGGTCCTCCGAGTCTGCCGGGGAGGCCACGATGGTGAGGGCCTTCTTTGGGGCAGCCCCACGGCTATGGAACTCCCTGCCGGTGGAGGCCCGTTTGGCCCCAGATCTCCCTTTATTTCAACGCTGTTGTAAGACACGGCGGTTCCACGTGGATTTTTTTTTGGGGGGGGGAGGTTGGGGGGGG
>QEPC01011191.1:2475973-2486684 GCA_003113815.1 Sphenodon punctatus
CCCCCCCGCCCGCCCACTCTTGCCCTCCCAGATGCACTTCCATTGTATTCTTTCACAGCCACTTAATGGGATCTGTGAATGACAACAGAATAAATAAATACATTTATGTCCAAATTGGCATTGCTTTTATCTCCATTCCTTCCAACGGGCATGCTATTTTATTAATTCAATATGTACCCATCTTTAAATTCTTATTAAACATTTATATACCACTGTCCTTAGCTTCAGTGTTGCCCCCAACCTGCAAGGGAAGAAGATTGGGGCTGAAAGACCAAGGCAAAGTGTGGGTGCGTGGAACCTAACTTGTAAGCAATTACAATATGTGAGAATGTACAACGTCCGTACTGCTTACATGGCACAGACGTTAAGGAAGAAGCCTTACAATTTCCATGCTTTTTAGAGCATGACTGAATTTGTAAGGGCCTTAACTTCTCTCATAACCTGAAGGTTTTTTGAATACAGTATAGCACAGTACAGTATAGACGTGTAAAGAAGCACCTGACATGATCAGGATTTCAATGTGCTAGACACTGTCTGAACATGTAGTGGGACCAGGAGTCTGCACTTGATTCCACATGCAGAAGTCCCACCAAAATGAATAGTTGCTGCAAGCACATAACCAAAGGGCAGATTTAAGTCATATGTTTTTAAGAAAGTAGAAATTTCAGAACAAATCATACATGAGCATATAATCTAGAGTTTAGGAGACTGCTTTTACTTTGTAACATGGGATTTTAAACTAAGGGACTTATTACTAGTGAACAGAGAGGGCAAGAGTTCCAGACTGGTTTTATCCTGTTTTATGATCTCCTCTCTGCCTGTCACATCTTGCTTTCAAATAATTATAATTGACTATTTAGTCACTTCTGCTAGAGAACTGAAACCTCCTGTAGCTAGAAATTTTTTTTCTAAACACCACATTTGGTGTTTCCTGCATGGAGGCTTCAAGCAGAGGACATATAAATATATTGTTGGCTTGGTAAACTCCCCAAAGACATGTCAACTAATCTTTATCATTAACTTGCTAGAATCTGCAGTACTCAAAAGAATGGTAAATTAATTGATAAACAGGTACTTGATGTCTCCATTAACTTCAATAAGAAATATGCATAAAGATGAAGGAACAGATACAAAACCCAAGACTATTTTCCAGGGGAGGAAGAAGAAATGCTATCCCTGGTCTCTCCCTATGTCCCCTCTCCTTGTCTCCCCCCTCCGTGTCTATTCGATTGTAAGCCGTAGGCAGGGACCGCGTCATTCTTATTGTTCTGTAAAGCGCCAGGTACACAGCTGGTGCTACACAAATGCTTATAATACATAAATAAATATAATCAAAGAAACAAGGCAGGGCAATACCACAGCATTCAAAAATGTGTAAAGTTGAGGAACAAAAAGCATTTATTTGAGAATTCCAAAAGAAACACCAGGGAAGATAAGGGAGCACTTAACAGATATAATTAAAATCTTTGAAAACAGAGAAGACATCATGCTGCACATGGTGGGAAGAGGGAACTGTAGCAAGCAAAGAATTATCCACATAAATCCCGTGTGCGCAAAGATACGAGGAGACCTGTAGGTCTGCATTTTTAAGGCAAGAGGAGATGAGATTAAGTGGATCAGCTCAATTGAGAAATGCAACATTCTGAATAGAACAGAGCACAGATGCAATAAGGTTAGTTGTGCTAATGTGTCCTAAGAATGAGGAAGGAGCCACAAATATAAGCAAAAAGAGTGCAGAGGGGGGAAAACTGTGGGGTTTTTTGTTTTGTTTTTTTACACAGAAAATGTTTTACATTAGAGATTGCTCAAAAATAACGATTAGATTTCATGCTTATTTTCTGCTTTATCTTCTTAAGTTTGTGGGTCAGATGTTTAAATAAAACACTTTCATTTGCACACTGAACAAACTTAATATGGAATCACTGATACAGAAATACAGAACCTGGCAGTGAAACTTTTAAATCATTTTTCAGAGTAGAACATACCTTTTTAAAGACTGTATTAGGAACAGCTGTTATGGAGAGTTTTAAAAATGGATTAAGAATGAGGTTAGAATCCAGAAAACTCTTACATCTAATCCTGACCACGGTACTTGTTCACAGTGAGCCCTAACAGCAACTGAACATATCTGACTCAGTTTCACCATCCTGAAAAATAGGGGGTAGGTGTTGGAATCTAAAACCATACATACTTGTTCTGAAAATTAATATTGGTATACCACTGTGAAAATGCAAACCACTGTAAATGCCAAGTAGTTAAATTACTCTCTCAAGAGATTTAGTTTCTTTGCTTTCTTTTTCCAAAGCTTTCTTCTTGTTCTGTATCCTAAAAAAACAAGTGGATACATTTAACATTTTATGAGGATTAATCCTAAATGCTACCATACCTTTATCACTTCCGTAATAGTAGAAAACGGTTCTGCTAAGAGCACACCACCGCTTTTGCCATTCAAAGCCAAGAAAACTGTGATCTGCAATTAGTATAACATGCAAGTTAGGTTGTTTGCACTATGCATATTAAATATCAACATACTTTTAATATTTAATATGAATACACTATTTTAATATTTAATACAAACTTACTGTATACTTTTCTGTAGTGAATTAAGGAAATGAAAAGAATAGACTAGGAAATTGGAGAAAGAAGTAGACAGTCAAGAAGTGGGATGAAAATGGGAAGAACAAAAGGGAACGTGAAGTTAAATGGCTATGGTTCGTATTACCATTTATTTCTGATATTAAATACAAGAAATTACAAGCAATTTTATATATTTCTTAGACTGATTTTAAGGTGTTTTTAAGGTGAAAATAAAAGATTTACTGAATTATGGTATGGAACCAATGCAAAGATTCGCATTTACTTTCCTGGAAGGCTTGATGCTTTCCTAACATATAATTGAACAGAAACGCACTCAATTATGTCCAAAAGTAGAAACTCACTGACTGACGTCATGATTTTTAAGACTTTTCAGTGTGGGCAAAGGGGAGAGCAGTTGTCTCAGGCCCCTCATATCTACGGTATCTAGAGGGCTGAGTCACGGTAACTATCTTCCCCCTGTCACTACTGTCAAGATTGGGAGACTGCTCAGTCTTGGCCAGCCTCAATAAAGATTGGGAGGGAAAGCCACATTCGATCCTCTAGTCCCCACTGCTGCTGCCGCCGCGCCACTGGATCCCAGAAACAGGTGGAAGGTGACTAGGGGACTGGACTCGACTCATGCTATTCATGAAGAAAGCAGCTGAGGGATCCAGACAACATGATCCATTGCCAGCCATTCCTCTTTGAGGGGAAGTTACTGGAGCAGAGAGGAGCCACCTGCTTCTGAGGAAATTGCCTGGAGAGCAGCAGAGAGCAATTTTACCCTGGAGCTGTGTGTGGGGAATGAGAACCTGATGGTTGAGCTATTTCTTTTCACTGGGGTTTGTGGGGCAGAGGGTTTCCTTATGGCATGTATACATTATTACAGGGGAAAGTATTTCGTTTGGGGAAGCAAAGGGGTGGGGGTGAAGGAGGGGTCAAAATCCCAGTTGCTCCAAGCCTCTAGATCTTTCAAACAGCTCTAAATAAACTACTTATTTGCTTCTTGTACATGACCATATAATCTATTTGGAGCTTTTTCTTGCAGCATATGGTGTTGTGAAAACTCAATGTTTATTGCCTTTTATTTTAGCAATCTTTGTGCAACTTAGTGTGCGTAGTACAGGCTAAACAGTTGTCATAAATCTAGTTTACCTTTTCTGCGTTTTTCAAGATATCCAGATTTCAAAACAAACTGAAGGTCTTGAGCTGCGACAGGAGGAAACTGGTTCCCTGAAAGAAAAATAAATGCTATGAACCATTTTTCAAATATGGAGCAGAATGATGTTACACTTTCAGTGCGAGGAAGCCACTGGGGAAACTTGAGGTCTATTAGCTGCAATTCTAGATTATCTTAAATACAGAAACCATTCACAAATACAAATGACTTTTGGCTAAAAGTTTAAAAACAGAAAGCTTTGCGCTACTTGTAAGTAGATTTTAAGCCAATTAACAGTGTCTTCTTGTGAATATGTATGGAGCCATAAGAACAGCATCTGGAAATTCAGCACAAACACTTACTGGGTGGTTAGACTATGAAGAGCACAGCATTTCAAAAGCAGATCTAGTTAGAAGATTAAAATCAAATAGATGATCAACCGCTGAAGGTGCACAACTGATTTCCATCTAAAGATCTGTAGCTCTTGGGCTGATGAGGTTTAATTCCACCTCAGCTATACTGGACACTTATTGAGACCATTTCACAATATCAATCTCTGACAGGATGGGAAGGGAACTTTAGAAGCAGCCTTGCAGTTTGGTGTGCTGCTTTAAATTGGTCATTTGGAGGCATCAGAGGGCAGCACTTTCAGCCTTACCTCCTCAAGAAAACCTCATAATTATAAAGGAATCCAAAGCTGCGTCATTGCAGTTTGGGGGCAAAGGGGTAAAAACAGTCATTTATTAATTTGGAGAAGGGAGTAAGAACAAGAGCTTCAAAAATCTTTATTTGGTTTCAATTATATGCGTCTGTATGCATTTTTAGGGAATAGAATTGAAGGGTGGCTATTTAATGCCTATGAAAAGTGTCAGATCAGTAGACATGGGAGGGGGTTATACTTTATCTGTGGCAAAGGTAAAGCACTGATAGTGACAGCTAATGTTTCTCTGCACAGTTGTGTAATGTGTATAACAAGGGAAAACAAGCAGCAACTGATGGCAAAACACAAAAACAACAAGGCTACTAATAAAAATGTCAGTTTACTATAGCAAATCAATAAAATACACTTATAAACAAGAGATAAACAAATTCCTAATATCCACAACAACCCATACAATAATATCCACAGCAACCCAACATGTTTTGGGTCAAACTGACCCATCTTCAGCGGTATATAATAATCTGAAAAAGTAAAAATAAATGAACAAGGTATATAAAAAACAGAATACATGCATATGAATGGCATTTAACAAATCAATAAACACCAGAGCTACCTAATCAAAATGGGAGAAGAAAGAGGAGAGAAAAACCTCTTCACTAGTAAAATGCAAAGTTCTCTCTCTTAAAACCAAGCCCACAGAGATTCACCTTCTCTGTCAAACTTTTTCTTCAGTAGTGCCTTTGCAGGGCTAGCACTAATATGGTCCTGAAAAAAACATAATAAAAAACAAATAATGCATATCTCACTTGCCACCTGCCCAGAGGAGTCCCCCCTCATTTAGAAGAGAAAAAATGCATATGGGTACATCACAAAGCACCACCTACCTCCCTGGCAGCTCAGTAGCCACTACTGCAGTCAAACAGGAGAGTGTGGGTATTTTCAGACGTGACGGGGTGGCTTTGGCCCCATCACAGAATCACCCTTTTGATTCCCCGTCGAAATCGCCCCGTCATGGCCAGCAGACGTGCCGGCCGATCCTGGTGGAGAATCTGGGGTGTGGGGGGGCTGCGCGACGCAACATGTGGCCACACAGTCCCGCTCCCCCAGCCGCCAGCCCAATGCGGCCGCTGTGTCCGATTCCCACCCGTGGTCTGGGCCACGGCCCGGAATCGGCGCCGGTAATAGATGTTACTGGCCGCCGATTCCAGGCTGTGGTTCAACTAACCACACTTTCGGTGATGGTCCCCGGACCAGCCTCGAAAGCGTGGTTATTTTGATTCCCGCTGGAGGTTCAGTCGTGAACATCTGGCGGGAATCAAACAGACGTTATGGGACCATTCTCCACCACAGGGACTGTGGTTGAGCATGATCTCGTAACGTCTGAAAATACCCTGTAAGTCGCCACATTAGGTGTCTCTTATAAACTCCCCAACTTAGCATCTCTAATATGCAACACCTGTGATGTTAAAACTTGCAGTGAACTGGCCTACATAGAACAAAAGGGAGCACAAACTAAAAAAAAAACACCTGAATGCTTTTTTGAAATGGATGCCAAAGAAATCAAATGCTTCTGGTATAACCAACCCTTATCAATGATTTCAAATCAGAGGCTTTCATGTTGCCTATATTACACCACTGAAACAACTAAGGGGAAAAAATAATTAAACCAGAATCTCATCATGCTAAACTCAAAATAAACAAAATACTCATAAAGCACAGCCCTAATAAGGTGCCTGAAAAGGGAAACGCATGTATCACTGGTGCTATGCAGGTAACTGTGAAACATCACCACTAGAAATCATGATAGAGGAAAACACTAAGATCCAATTCCTCATTGAGCCCATAGGGCTCCACTCTATTTAGCCTAAAGATCCACATCATCTCTCTTTGAGCAAGCACCAGATCCCTGTTTCTAGTATCTAAAATCACCCTTTCAATCGCCCCAAAACTAAAATCCTTCACAGAGTGATTCTTCTTAAGAAAATGTCCAACTAAGGGTGTTGTAACTCTCTGGTTCCTGATATTACTGTGTTCACAAACCCTTATCTTCAATTTCCTAGTAGTCTTCCCTATATACAGTAAAGGGCATGGGCATAGAATGGCATACACTATATATGTGGAAGCACAAGTAGTAAAATCCCATGGATTTTTAACAAAAGAAACCATTTGTAAGGTTTGTTTGCAACAAATGCCTGGCCCACAAGGCACATGTCCCCTCTTTGTATTATCTAATGTAGCCTGAGTGAGGCACACCCATCACCCACTGTCTTATTGATGTCTGCCCGGACTAAAAGGTTCTTAATATTCCTTGTTCTTTTATAGGCAAATAGAGGTCTATTCTCAAAAATTGGTAAAATGTCTAATGTATGCCAGTGTCTCAAAACACTCTGGCAAAAATGGGAACTGGCACCATTATATGTTAGACTAAAGGTAATTCTGTCCAAAGGTGGTCTGGATCTTGGGAGTCAATAATTCAGACCTAGACCTCCTGTGTGCTCGTGTGAAACCATCTTTAACAACCATGTGGGAGTAACCCCTCCCTGTCAAAGAATTGGCAAGTATCTTTGACTCGTGTAAAAAATCATCATCTGTTGTACAATTTCTCCTGAGTCTGAGAAATTGACCATATGGAAGATTCTTACGCAGATGAACCGGATGGGAACTGTCATAACATAAATATGAATTCTTATCTCCATGCCTCAGAGCGATTCCTTCAGTCCACTGGGGGCACCTTCTTGGAGGTCCCCCGGGTGAGACGGGGGACTACAATGGAGAGGGTGTTCTTGGTGGCCGGGTCGTGACTCTGGAACTCCCTCCCGGAGGAAACCGGCCTGGCCCCAGGTCTCCTGGCGTTTTGTCGAGCCTGCAAGACCTGGCTGTTCACCCAGGCCTTCAGAGGGGAGGGTTGGGTAGCTGTGGGAAGGGTGGGTAAGGGATTGTTTTTAAATTACTGATGAAGTTGTTTCTTAAATATTGTTTTTATGGAATTTTATTGTATTGTTAATTGTTGTAAGCCATCCCAAGATGCCATAGGCATGAAGGGGTGGCTAAAAAATATTTACAAATAAATAAAAATAAAATTATCTGTTGATTTTCTGTCTAATGAGGAGCTAATGAGGAGCTCTACCAAATCCTAGATTTGTCCCCAGTCCCTTTCCTCAAGCACGGAAAGCGAGTGCTCAGGAAAAGGCATCAGCAGCAGTGAGGGAATGGATTTGAAGATAGAGGATGTATCCATGACATGATAGATCCATGATCTGGACCCTTCCCCTCCTTCCCAAATTCTCGACACATCCCTTAAATGACCCAACTCCTATGTGGCTCTCGGAGCTTGTACTTATTTTCAAAGTGGCCCTGGGAAGGGAAAATGTTCCCCTACCTCTGAAATAGGTGGAAGTCGACTAGATATTTGTCCGTTTCCTGCTGACGCTTGGGACTTCCTGGAGCAGGAATAAAAGGAGGGTCAAAAATGACAGTAGAGGGAAAATGACAGATTTGGGAACGTCTCCTATTTTTAACCTACAGCCAAAAAGGGGATGCAAGTGTATGGAAAAGCCAGCAGAGTAAAAGACAGAGAATAGGGATCATGTTCACTCCAACAAATTACAGGTGTATATGGGCAGGGGCAGACAAGGGCAAGGGGTTGCAAAAATAGAGACTGAAGCTTCTCCTTTACTGCAGCTAAGGATGAACACTAGAACAAGAATGCTACCGTGCTCCAGCTGGAGCCTGCTGCTGAGCGATTCCTGTCATTGGGTTTGGCCCTATAAGGTGGCAAAGGAGGAGTACATCTGAGTGGAAGAGATCTGCTACCAAGATCAGCAATTGGTAGCTATGTCTCAAGAAGCCAGACTGTGCTAGGGATAGAGGGAGCATGGCACCACGTCAATGTCCCTGCTGATAGGCAATCCTGAACTTGGTGCACACGGGTGGAACTCACCCTTCCTACCACTGACATCCTTAGGACTGGAAGGAACACGGGGGAGAGGAAAAGCTCCACCTGCCTGCACCAAGCTCAGGAGGAGTTGGAGCAGAACTGGACATACACCTAGTAACCCCAGAGCTCTACACAGACTGATGAGCCTTGGGGGGGCTGAGTCTCTCCAGAAGGATTAAATCTGCTCTCAGTCTCATGTCTGTCACCCACTTGCCACTGAACCATCTCAGACACACAATGGAGCAAGGTGGATTTAAGAAGTTGTTTTCTAAATCAAAGTTTTGGCATTTTAAATAGAAAAAGTATATTAAGTACTGATGGCAGAAACCTCTCTGTCAATAACTGCAGAGTGAATCACCAAACATTTTATTTTCAGAATACAGTAATGCCTCGATGTCCTGTCCACAACAGTTTCAGGATCCCATTGTTTAAAGCCATGTACAGACACAGAATACAAGTCCTGGCCCTATTAATTTTCCTTAAAGCTATCTTAAGTTCTTAAAGGATAGATCCATAAATGGCTAAAAGACAAGTTGATTGAGGGAGGTAACCACTGACTGTCAAGAGCTGAGAGTAAATAGAGAATGGATCACTCCATTATGACCTGTTGTGTATGTCCCTGAAGCAACTCTTGGCCATTGTCAGAGACAGGATTCTGGGCTGGGGTTTCCTAACTGCTTAGACTCGGGATGTTCATGGTTACCCGCTCTCCCAAATCCTACATTTTAAAAAGAAAATTAGACAAGGATGCTCTCTAAATACAGGTTTCTGTCCTCACATCTGCCCTCTTTGTGCTGATTATACAAGTGTTAAAGGGCCAGATCCTACCCAGAGTTGCCCAGCTCAAAATTCTCGCAGCAGGCGAGAGGGGGATGGGAAAGATGGGTCATTTCCACTAATATGAAAGCAGAACTGCCAGGAACTGAAAATCCACATGTTCAAAGGCTTACTGCCGGTCAGATCCCAGTGTGGCCCACTATTATGTTCTTTTAAAAAGTCAACATTGCCTGATGGTGTTGCCTTTGTTTATGCTATCAGTTACATTTATATTCCCTGGAAACAGAAGTGTAATGTACGAGATTTAAAGTTGTTACACCGATTACCATTACAAAAGAGCAAAGTAAATTAAACACTGCAAGGTCAAGTTATACTGTAGCAAGCAACATGAGGAATATATTTTACTTCTCCAATGGGGGCTAAGGGATCCATAAAGCAAGAAATAATTAGAGGTCAATGCATTCTTAAGGGATTCTTAGTGTGCTTATGGGAAGTTAAGCAGGTGAAGTGGAGATAAGTGTGATTCAGTGATAACTAAGTGGTTGATTAGAGCTCATCTTCCCAGTAAAGGACCCACTGTGATTATCGTAATAGTAAAAAGAACTTTTCCTCAGCTCAGAACTCTATTCAGCATTCTTTGGCCAGCTTAATAGAAACCAGCAGGCTGAAATGTAGATCATATTTTTAAAAGGGAATTGAAAATATTTTCACTTCTACATCTCTTCCTGACACAATTTTGATTTTATAGTCACTTACATAGTCATCACCACTTTTCTTTAATAAAAAGAATAAAAGGCTTGCATCATTATTTAAAAAGGTGCTAATTGTTAACTACAACAAAAAAAGATCTACTTGGACACTAAGAAAAAGGAATTAAGCGGGTCAAAAGCTTGCATTATATTATGCAACAAACTTGAGCGCGCGGTCTCTCTAGGCTACTATAGGTTTTTCCAGCAAACATGATGTTCCAGCACAAAAAGTAATTTCTTGGGCTAATAACATCTTCCCAGAGTCGAGCTGAAATGAGGACCTTACTCACATAATATCCGCTTAACTTCCCATAAGCACACTAAGAATCCCATGTCAGGCACTCAACAGGGTACTCGGATACCAATCAGGTACCTGATTACCCAGGAAACTGGTTTTTACCATGACCAATGTACCAATTTATCACTTCCTGATCGGTAAATTGGTATGGGAAAATAGCAAAATTCTGGACAGTAACTTTCAAAATTGGGATCAAAAGTCCACATTCTAGGACCAGAAATCAGTAACTTGGGACTTTCAATAACCTGTCAGGAGGTAATTGGCTATTAAGCTGGCCAAGGAGGTAATTAGATACCAATTAGTACTCAATGGTGTCGGATCAAGTACCACAGATTCAATGACACACTCAATTTTTTGCGGGTACTTGTTCCAACTATACCACCAAATCTTTTCTTACTTGACTTGCTTTCAAACCATCTCTCACGTTTACATTTACAGTCGCTTCGACCGTGTGCAGCCCCTCCTCTCTTCGCTTCACTGGCTTCCCCTTCCTGAACGAATCCTGCACAAGCTCCTAGTCTTCACCTATAAAGCTCTTCACAACCTTGCTCCC
>QEPC01011191.1:2488577-2501824 GCA_003113815.1 Sphenodon punctatus
CTGTGTGCTTGGACAGGCGTTTTGGTGGTGTAGCTACTAGGGATGCTGGTCTGGAGGGGCCTGGTTTGGTGGCAATGCAGCCCCGAAATGGGCCAAACCTTTTTTAATAAGGAACTGTGTGCTTGGACAGGCGTTTTGGTGGTGTAGCTACTAGGGATGCTGGTCCGGAGGGGCCTGGCAATCTGTATGTAATAACCATATGTGATATCATCCCATAATATGGTTCTGCCCTTTTAGTATATTTTTTGTATTTTTCGCATATTGTTAATTAACTTTTAAATTGTGAGTTATAGTATAGGGATGCTGGTCTGGAGGGGCCTGGTTTGGTGATGATGCAGCCCCAAAATGGGCCAAACCTTTTTTTAAAAGGGCCTGTGTGCTTGGACAGGTGTTTTGGTGGTGTAGCTACTACGGATGCTGGTCTGGATGGGCCTGGTTTGCTTGCAATACAAGCCTGCAAGTGCTCTCCTTGTGAACATAGGAGAAAGTAGTTAGGAGCACAGCAGAAGAGAAGGCTGCAGACAACAAGGAAACCCTTTTTCCCCATTCCCCACTGAACCCATCTCTTTCCCCTTCCTCTTCTCATGCTCCAAAACCAAACCCTTTCCCTCCTGCTTCTTCTCTGTCCTGTCCTGTCCTTCTCTTCCCTTTCATTCTCTTCTGATTCGGCTTGTCACAGAACATGGAGCTAACTCAGTCCTCCCGGTTGTCCAAGCCAGAAGGAAGGCTTGTCCCAAAGCCTACACCTTCAGAAGACTACAGGTGGCCAAGCATGCCATGAAAATCAAGGATTCGAGGGTTCAGGATAAAGGTAGACGATGGCAACGTGATCTATTTTTTTAACCTACTATGGTTAATTTGGACCTGGTGGAAAAGAGAGCGTACAGGACCCCAGTAAGAGGGTTCTCTATCCCCTGGTGGCAGTTCTTCACATAGCAGCATTCCCAGCATTAAGTAATGTAATGTCCATCTAATGTTAACCCTGGGAACTCCTTGCTGCTGGGTTATGCCCTGGCTCCACCTACCGTTGCCCTGGCTTCACCACTAGGCCCACCGGCCAACCCACCCACTGCCCCACCAGTCTCCAAACCCACCAGCCGCCACTGTGTGGCGAGTGATGTCATGGCCCCCAGCTCAGTGCCCAAGTTAGGTCTTATCCCTTCCAATCCCCTGGGAGCAACTCTCAGGAGAGACCAGATGATAGCAGTCCAGCGGAGTAGAGGAAAACTGCAGGGCAAGAAAACACCTAACTCATGAGAGAGGTACTATACAAAAACTAAACAATAATTACTCTTCCCTTTCCCACCCCAGCTTCCACATGTTCCTTAAACCACACCATTGTCGTTAGCAGGGCTTTGCCACTGATTTCAGAAGGAAAAGATGAGACTTTATGTGACTGCAACAAAGGAAATTACCTAGCCAACTGGCACGGATCCATAATTATGACCCAGTGCTCCTGGAATTAAGGCGACAGTGTTGCACATTGTGAATTATTTTGGTTTCTCAGCTTTACATAATAGCTGTATTGCTCTCAGCAGCACCCTTTGTACTCTGCAGTTTATCAGACCTGAAATCTTACAAATGACATGGAAGGAATGAAGAACCAGATGAGTCTCTGCACAGGTCAATATGATCATTGGAAAATGATGAAGATGCAAGGTCAGAAGCACCAGTTCTGAAGAAAATGGGCTAAAAGAGGTAGATAAAAGTCCTCCTGTGCAAATCTCTGACATCACTGCAATACAAGGCACAGAAAGTAAAACAGAACATTAAACAGAGTTTTGCTTAATCTCTCCAAGAATCATTAAAGCCTAATTAATCATTTTGGATGATGGAAAAGGAGACTTTTTAATCATCCACAGGCCCACACTGCAGCTGAAAGTAAGGCACATCAGTTGTAGACACATGGAAAACTAATTCACATTCTCAGTACGCCAGGAAAACAGAAAAGTAACTGAACTTAAGGAGTCTGTAGAATGTTTGAGAACATAATCATATGTAAAAGTTGTACTTTTGCCTCCCAGACACAAGCAAGCCAAAAGAGTTCTCACTGAATAACTAGGTGCATGGGAAATTCCCATCATGATATTGGCAGGTTAAAGCTTTACAGTACAACCTCATTGACAATGATACACATCTAAATTTGATTAGAAACCCAGAGTGAAGGTTCTGAGCATACTCTCAGAATATAGAAACCAAGCGGCTGAAGTTACTCTTCACTTACCCACGAACAGCCATGTTTTCACACCATGTTGTGTGGGCGTGTTGTTGTGGGGGCTGATGAGTTCTTAACCTGGCTGGTGGAATGGCTGTCTGTCTATGGCTGGCAGGTGGAGGCTTTGGACTCCCTGAGTGCTGCCTGTATGAATCCATTCCAACTCAGTCCATGTGTGTCAGTGCTCTATAGGTGAGCCACTCAGCGGACACAGACCCACCCCCAAGCTGTGCTCATTTAAAAATGGCCATTGTCAAATTATTTAGGAAATGTGGCAAACAGCGAGGTGACAAATTTTGCAGATAATATAAAATTATGCAAGAAGTGAATTCCAAAGCAGACTGCAAAGAGTTATAGAAAGATCTTACACAAATGAGAGACTGGGCAAGAGGATGGTAGAAGAAATGCAAAAATGTTGGTACCTGAAAAATAATGCATATTGAAAAAATTTGTGATGGGTTCTAATTTAACTGTTACCACTCAGGAACAAAAGATCTTGGGGAGGAGTCCCGAACTGCATGCAGTTGGAATCACCCTGTCTCAAAAAGGGTACAGAAGAACTAGAAAAAAAATACAGAGAAGGGCAACCAAAATGATCAAGGGTACATATAATAAGAGATTCAAAAGATCAAGACTCTTCAGCTTTGAACAGAGATGACTGAGGAAGGAATATGATAGAGGTTTATAAAGTCATGAATAAGTACAGAGAAAGTAAATAAGGAACTGATATTAGGGAACCCACAATTAAATTCACTAGCAATAGGTTTAAATCAAAGTACTTGTTCCACACATCACCTAATCAGCCTATGAAACTCATTGCCATGGGATGTTTTTCATGAAAGATAAGTCTATATTAGCCAAACTAAACAGAGGATGGAACCTCTGACCACCAGGAACTGAAAGTGAACAATAGGGAATGGCTCATTCCATCTAGGACATGTTTCGTACACTTCCTCTGAAACATGCAGTAGGCTGCTCTGAGACAGGGCACTGGGCTAGATGGACCCTTGTTCTGACCCAGTATGGCAGTTTTTATGTTCTTATGTAAAAACAAATCTGTGCTAGAACCTGACCATTTCCAGAACACTTAGTAAGATTTGCTTTTTTGCCAATGGCCTTCTTCAGTAAACAAAGTCAGGGAATTATTTTAACAGACGCGTAGCAAAGTCACTGAATCATAGATCCTTTTAACACGAGATACACACACCCCACAACACACACATGGGTGCCTGCTTAGGCATGCGTGGAGGAGTCCCGTGTAAACACCGAGGCCAGTGGGTGGGGGTGCATGCACGTGCCTGTGTAACACTCATCCCCCACACATGGAGCAACTGGTGAAAACAGCGGTTGCTCTGTGCATGGAGATCGGTGGAGATGGGTGTGCGCCCATGTAACTGCCCCCCACATGCTGCCCCAGCAACATGGCGCACACCCATCTTTCTCTCGCCTGCATGAAAACACCCTTGGAGAAGCAAAAAAGCAGCGTTCACACTAAAGGACAACCCTAGATATAGATACAGGGGGATTCTAGTTTGTAAGATTCTAGTGATCTCATTTATAACCATTATCTTTATAAAAGAAAATTTGGCTTCCAGACTGGATAAATTTTTGAAGAGAATATTGGGTGCCTTAAAAAAATAACTACTGACATTTATCTAAATTGATAAGGAGGGGGAAAGCATTATTCCTGTAACGTGTGCAGTCCTTGATAATGGCAAACAATGGTCATCCCAACAGAAGTTGGAGGGAAGGGTGAAGAGGAAGAGGAAGAGCAACAGGCAGATGTGGTCAGGAGGTTACAGAATGGGAGAATGTGGCTAATAGAAGTCATGATGGCTAGAAGGAAGAGCCGGTGAGGTACTTCAGTTCTTTCCCTTCCCTTTAGGAAGGGAAATTGAATAAATGTCCATTACTTTTTGCTGAAATGGCTGCATACACTCCAATCACCCTGCATACCCTCTTCTTCCTCTCAGAGTTTCTCTGCTTCTTCTCATTTACCTTACCCAAGAGTTCTGAGTTAGGATGACATTCTGCCTGTTGAAGTGCTGTTGTACTTCAAAAAGTACCAAGTACTAAAGTAGCTGATAAATATTAGCAAACTCAGTGAGCCTGTATTGTCAACTATTTTTGATAGCCTGAAATCTTTTGTAAATCACATATATACTTAAGTTGCCATGTAACTTAAAAATAGTGGATTCAATTCACTTTTTTAAAAAAAAAAATGCATTAAAAGATAGTAATTGTATCACAGCAGTAAACCGTAAGCCAAGTTTCAGTGGGGACCAAATTTTACAACTGAACTATAAACTCCAAAAAAGAAAATGGGAGTTTTAAATGGAAATGCTGACACAACCCTAACTATAGCACCACTAGTGGGTGATGCTATAATAAATCTGTCAGTTTCTATAATGCCTATGACAAACCCATTAATATGAATGATGTACACTTCACATAGCACACAACACAGCAACTTCACAAGTTATGTCATCTTCATTCTCGGTAGCAAATCAGTAATCAATATTTGTAAGAGCAAGTTAATCCTTTGTAAAATCACTGGTTTAGTGATTGAAGAGTTTGCTCAATCTACACAGTTAATCCCTCTTCATCTTCTTGAGCCCTCTATTTATTCCAGCCATTTACAATAGTAAGTATGGCAGATTAATATATCTCCACATGCTAAACATGTCTTGACAACTGACAAACCATACAGCTGTCAGGATAATCTTTACAAACATTGGACTTTTTCTAAGCAAGCCTGAAGTCAACGTTTAGAAATCTAAAGTTTACAAATAGTCTCAGTGCAATCCCTTTATACATATCACGCTTCCGTTGAGCTATTTCTGAGATAAAATCTACCTCTGTATTTTCTAGCCCTGACAGGTAACCTAGTGGGTTTCAGAATCATACAGATGTGTTTTTAAAAAAGAAAAAACAAACCATGAAATCATATAGAAGGAATTCTTTCAACATAAAAATTCTCTGCAAGTTATTTAAAAGGGGGCGGGGGGAAGAAAGAGGTAACAATCTCTTTGTGCTACAGCATGCTGTCCTGCAAGTTTGCAGACCGAGTAAATAGTAGTAGTCAGGGCCCCAGAGTCAAAGGATTGAATTGAATAAGCACCAGCAAGTTAACATAATATAAAATAAAAACTCATTGTGAAGGCTATAGCACACCAGGAGAGACATACAACTATCTGGACAAGCTTGTTAGTTATAGATAAAATCTTGCAGCAAAAACTGCTATGATCCCCAAGAAATTTTGAAAGGATTTTAACATTTTTTGCCCATGCTGGGTAAGAACAGTATAAATATTGAGATCATGATTTAAAAATGGATTGGCATGTCACCTTTATTAAAGCTTTACGAGTGTGCTAACAAGATTAAATTAGCATTAATTAAGGATTTCTGTTTTTCTTTGCTCCCGCCAGGGTGGTGGATCAGTTACATTTGGTCCACCCCCGGAGACTAATGGATCCCACAGGATTGGGAGGGATCTGTTCTATGACCGTGATGGCCTCTCTGTCAATGGCCTGGTTGATCTGTGGTATGGTACATTGACTCAGGCCATCAATACAGTGGCACCCAGCTGTCTGCTTCCTCTATGGCAGCAGTGCAGGCCTCCCTGGTGTACGGATGATCTGAGGCTGCTCTGTCTCTTATACACATCTAGATGTGTATAAGAGACAGGTTAGAGGGCAGGTAGCACATGATTCGCGCCAAAGCCACCCAACTGCAGCACAGATCATTTTTAGGACTTGGCAGTGGTGAAGAAAACTTTCTTCGCTGCCACCATAGCATCTGCAAACTGCCATCCAGGAGAGCTCTTCCAGGTTCTGAATAGCCTGCTAAATCCTTGCTGTTTCCACCTGGAGTTAGAGTCCTTATTTGCCTGCTGTGATGAGTTTGCCACCTACTCTGCAGGTAAAGTTGCTCGTATTTGGCTCAACTTGGGAACTGCTGGTTTGGTTGCAGAGTCAAAATTTGGGGTTGGGGATTCTCGGTCTTGTCCAGTTTGCTTGGATCAACTTCAATTAGTTTTGCCCACCAATACAGAGGGTGTGCTTGGAGTGATGCAGGCAACCAGTTGTGAATTAGATCCATGCCCATCCTGGCTGGTGAAAGCTACTCGGAAGACTTTGAGGTCATTGCTGGCTGGGGTTGTCAATGTCTCCTTTTGGGAGGATAGGGTGCCTGACTGCCTCAAAACTGTGGTCATCTGATCCCTGTTGAAAAAAACCCATCTCTTGACCTTGACTCCCCTGCCAGCTACCGCACTGTCTCTAATCTTCCCTTTTTAGGGAAGGCTATCAAACAGGTGGTTGCCTCGCAACTTCAGGCGCACCTCAATGTTGTTGGATTCCTGGACACACATCAGTCAGGATTTTGTCCTGAGCATGGCACAGAAAATGCACTTGTGGCCTTGGCTGACAACCTCCATTTGGCAATCAACAAGGGAAATTGTTGATTTTGTTAGATCTTACAGAGGTCTTTGATTCAGTTGATCATGGGGTGTTGTTGACATGACTGCATGAGCTGGAAGGGATCTGCAGGACTGCTCCCGAGTGGTTCCACTCATTCCTGGCTGGGAGAACCCAGAGGGTGGAGATGGGCAGAGGCTCGTCATCCCCTTGGGAGCTTTCTTGTAGGGTCCTGTCTATCTTGTCCCCACTCCTGTTCAATGTGTGTCTGAATCCCTGGGGTGAGGTTGTATGGAGATTTGGAGTGAAGTGTCATCATGACACCCAAGTCTCTCTCTCTCTTTTTCATCTGATCCAGGTTCTGCAGTGCTTACCCAGTGCCTGGCTGCCACTAAGGACTGGATGTGGGTGAACCAATTGAAGCTGAATTCAGACAAGACCAAAGTGATGGTAGTTGGCTGTGTGACCTGGGAGACATTAGGAACCCGTTATTGATGGAGTCAAGCCTCCTTTGGTCACTCAGGTTCGCAGTCTTGTGGTATTCTTAAATCCACACTGCTGTGCCTGGATTGTCAGGTTACAGAGGTGGCCAGGAGTGTTTTTCACCAATTACATGTGGTGAGAAGGCTGCGACTTTTGATATCAAATTTGGATTTGGCTATCGTTGTCCATGCCTTTGTAACCTCAAGGTTAGGCCACTGCAATTCGCTCTATGTGAGGATGCCCTTGATGATTATTCAGAAGCTGCAGTTGGTGTAGAAGACAGCAGCCCATCTTCTATTGAGGGTGGGTCACTGGGAGCACATTGCACCTGTGCTCCAGCATTTGTCCAGGTTAACAATAGCTTTTGGGACACAATTCAAGGTGCTGGCTTTGACCTATAAAGCTCTAAACAGCTTGGGCCACGGGTATCTGAAAGAGCGCCTCCTTCTTCATGTAGGTACCATCTTCCTGTGATGTTTTTACAGCTACAGCACGCAGAGAAGCATTCTTGCTGGCTGCCCCACGATTATGGAACTCCCTCCCCTTGGAGGTTTGTTTAAGTCTGAGTCTGTTCACCTTCTGGTAACGTTGTACGGCCTTTTTATTTGGCCAGGTGTTTGGCAGGCAGGGATAAGGTTGGGTGGGTTTGGTTGGGGGTGGAGGGTTAGGGGAAGGAGGGGGGGGGCAAGGGGACTTTTAGATGTTTTTATTGATTGTGAGCTGCCCTGAACCTTGATGGGAAAGGAAGCATATAAATTTAAATAAATAAATAAGCTACCGATCACAAACTTGCATCAGTCTTTCAACTCTAGATATTTATACAATGATCATCATGAATGTCCGCATAAATGTTATCCAGAAGAAGTTCCAGTTTAATTAAATGTTACTGGAGAAGTATTTTCACATATAAACAAACAATATTAGCTTTTTTAGGATAAACACATACACTATTTAAATCCTTCTAACACATAAAGTAATGACCATGGATGAAAACAGACATGACGCTAGCCACTCTTTAACCACCCTTGGTGGTTATTTATGCATTTTACAGGGCTGTATTGGTGCCCTATGCAGCCCTGCAACATGCATAAATAACCACCAAGGGTGGTTAGCCTCATGTCTGTTTTCACTCTGTGTGATTGGCCCAATAAGATTGTGTAGAGAACCAGATCATGATATTTAGAATGCTTGTGGTAGTAATTACACACAGTTGCATTAGACCCTATTAACTACTGCAAACTTCATCAGGCAAGAGAAATTGGCCATCATTATTACAAGATAAGCTGTGCAACAAGTTAATTCTCAGGATTTATACAGTACAACTCTGTTGAATGAACATTACAGAAATAATTTCAGGTAAAATGTATCACAAATTCTATATTGTGAGGAAATGGTTGGATCTCCAGCAAAAAAAAAAATGTCTGCTAGTTTGGCTAGCATACTGGTTACTGGACTATTGGGGAAAGAACGCAGCAATCCTACAGGTCTGCCCACGAACAGCAGAGAGAAAAAGACTATTACTTTCTGTGACACAGTAGTTACACGTCTATTTGATTAATAATTTGGAGCCCACAGGTCCAGTAACAGTAGAGGAGCAATCTTCTATCCATTGACGTCAGTGACTCAGCTCCTATTGACTTTAATGGATGAGGATTGCGCCTTATGTATGTCCCATACACTCCACGAGAAGAGGGAATGCCTGCATTAAATGTGAAGAGCAATGAAGGAAAAGGATGGTGAGAGGGCAGGTAAAGAACAGACTGTCTTCTCTGGCTATAGGTATTATTTCAATGAATGAAAACAGACGTGTGGGTGGAGTAGCAGCTCCCTGGCCCAGGGAAGGAAACAGCGACTGTCATTCTCCAGGTCGAGGAGGAGCACCAAACAAATGTGTCCGTGGCCAGAGAGCCATCCTGCTACCCACACACCCTAAAGGGGGGGGAGGGAGGCAGAGGGAGCTGGAACAGATGGGTGGGCGGATAGCACCCCCCGCCATGACCGGCAGCCATGGTGGCCCGCGGCAGGGATGGCAGGCCAAACAGACACACTGGTTTGCTGTGGCCTGCGTTGGCCCACTGTGGCATGAAGGGGCAGCCCTTGGCTCAGAATAAGTGCCCAGGATCATCCAGAGAACTCATTCTGGGCCAGTCCCCTACCCACCCTGGGGCAGTAGTGGGTCAGCAAGAAAACAGATGGGTGGTGAATCCCAGGCCACCATAGCAGGTCAGCGTAACGTCTTTTCTCACCCAATACCTAGCAAAAGGACTGGCCAAATAGGAATGCTGATGGAAGTGAAGTTGCAAGTTGACAGTTTAACAAGCACCATAAGAGATGTAAAGGAAATTGAAAATTCAGTCATGAATGCTACAGGTGCAGACATTTTCACTGTGTTGGCAAGATGTCTTAAGCAGACACCCCAACCATGAGAGGAGAAAGACGTCTCTGTTTGCTTCACTGGTTTGGTTTTTTTGTCACATTACTTTGAAACAATAGCACACTGGACTGGAATTGTGCACTGTAATGTTAAAGAAATCTACACTTTTGCCATTTGCCTTGCCAATGAAAAAAAAATCAAAGAAAGTGACGAACTACAGCACAAAGTAAAAAAAAAAAAAAAAGTTGTTTTGGAGGGCTGCAAAACTGGAAGGAGATGTCATGCTCTTCCAACTGCTAAAATCCCACTCAAGTGAAGACAGACAGTTTTGTTGTGGATCTGACCATTTGTTAGATGCATGGTAAATGGCAGCTTAAAAGTTCAGGTCTGGAACTGTTGTGCAGTTGCCAAAGGTTTGAAAGAAACAAGAAGGAAAATTAGGGAGGAAAATGTCTTTCTTTGATCAAGCAACATTAAAGAGTGATTCAGTACAATGGATTCAGAAGAATTCACTATTGGATTACTCATGCAACAGTGTTCCTTTCAAGTAAATTCTCCCAAGATGTGAAGCTGCTCAGATAGTTAATTAGCAGATTGTTTATCGGTGAACAAGCTGTAGATACTTAAAGTCTTCATCAAGAATATTAATCTATATACTATAGACACCTTGATACCAACAGCAGATGAAGAATCTGAATTTCAGGTGCTGTGAGGCATACAATTACAGTAGCTTTTAAAGAGTATGATATAAGCCTTTGGGTTAAAGCATTTTCGGAGTTAGTAATAAAAGGCTGTGCGATTTTCTGACTGTGGTAAAATCTTTTACTTTATATGTTACACAAAGTATTGTTTCAATATGTTAAGAATATCTTCAATGAGCCATTACTGGATAAGATTTTCATATGCTCTTCACATCAGAAATGACTGTCTTTTGAGATGTAGCCAGAAAACTTGGAATATTTGGAAAAGGAAAAGCAGAACAGATTTCAGTTCAATGGTGAAATGTTGTGCTTTGCTATGACATTTCACCACTTATCCAGATTTTGGGAAGAGTGATAACTCTAACAATGGTAGCCATCGTAAACAATGTGGCAATTACAACTTTAGGGTTCATTCATATATTACTTTCCACCAGTGACAAGTCACATGGAGTGCAGCCTTGGCTGGCTTCCCTCAGGGAGCTAGTGCTTTGTCGAGCACTGCACTCAAAGCATTCACAGTACACAAAACACTCTGGCTCTGGGGAAGTAAACACAGAAGAAAACTCAGGTGGGCTTTCCCCAGAGATTAATTTATTAGCAGGCTGCAGTTTTTTTCAGTGGCAGTACTGGGTGTTACTAAACATAATATTGGCTGCTGTTTTGGCCTTAAACTTGAAGCTGCCTGTCACATTTGTAAATGCTGGCTACACAACTGGCCAAAAGTTCAAAACTGGTTGGCTCCGAAAAGTCATGGGTGAGGATAACACAAGCTTCCTATCAACATATAGCCACTAGATATGCCTACCACTCCACTTTCTGTCCCTGGTCATCTGAGAGACCACAGAGACATGGAGTTTTGGGAAAGGATATTGATGATTTGCAGTACAGCTGAGGTGGCATGGAACTCAATACTCCAGTTGTATAGGCCTCTAAAAGCCTTTGAATGGCAGTGGGAGTGAGTGGGAGCAGAATCTGTAACACTATTACACTTATCTGCAGACAGGAACGGTGCAGCCATGCAAGCTGCTGAAGTCTGATCGCTACATGGCCCTGTGTTGGGCACGCACAGTCACCACTCTGCGAGGCCAGCGTGGGGAGCTGGGCAGATGAGTGTTGCCCCCTGTGGGGCAGCTGGGTTGCTGCCGGACAACCCATCATGGCTGGGGCGGGTGGAGGCACCAGCTACAGGAGCAGACACCTGGCCCTACCCCCTCTCTCTCCCAGCCCAAGCAAAATCCCGTCCCCAACTGTAACAGTGAGCAACGGGCAACAGTGCACACCGCTCAAAGTCCTGATGTGGAGCTCACTGTGTGGCGGGACAGATGCGAACCAGACACACAAGTTGCCCCACCTTGGGCAGCCTTACCCCATTTGGGGTAAGGCTGCTATGTGACGCATCCTTCAACTTTTTCCAAAGACACCCTGGGGTGGGGGAAAAATCTGGTGGCTGCTGGCCGCATGGTGCATTGCATCACATAGTCCAGTTGCCCAGAGTGGGTTAAGGCTACCCAAGGCATGGTAGCCTTGCCACAGAGTCTCATGTGGCTGCACTCTACAGCTGGGATTCAGTTTGCAATTGCTTATGTTGAAAGAGAAATTGAAGGCATTATTAGCACAATGCAGTTTGCACTAACTGAACACACTGCATCATGATTTTATCTTGTTGTTCGCCGCCCCGAGCTGCCCTGTGGGCAGGAGGGGCGGGATAGAAACCTTTTATAAATAAATTAAATTAAAAAATAAATAAATGATATACCATGCAGGTAAGAGCGAACAACAGCTGGTCTGAGGAGACTACTGGATAGTTGGTCCAACATGTTGCTGCAGTAACATTTATATAATCATGATAACGCCACCACATTGAACACAGAATGGCTTTGCACAACATTTATCATTACGTCCGATAACAACCACTGATTGGGTGGTTGATTACACTCACTTTTGCTCAAATGGTCAAAAGGGAAATCGTTTTGCCATTCGGGTGATTATTTCAGAGAATTTCAGTGGCTGATGTAGTCCGTTTAAGTACTTCTGTGGCACTTAACACCATAGAACATGAGCACCTTTCAAGAGTACATTAAGCAACCTAAAAAATGTCTGATGTGTGGGTCATTCTCTCTATTATTTTTTCCACACTTCCTATATGAGTGCTACACAGAGTAGAGCCAAAAAGCCAACAAGATTTTAGGATTCTGATGTTCCAAGTTATTCAGAACTAACATTTTCATTGAACAAGTGCTAGTTTTAAGGGTCATCCAGGAAAGCCACTATTTATGGCTGCAAATAAAGCAAGTGTGCCAAAGGAACAAAACAGAGAAACCCAGCAGCTGAAGAGAAATATAAAATGCATCATAATTCCATGGACTCTGTCCCACTGCCATTGTGTGTAAACAGGAAACAAATGTCTGAAGTTTAATGATACTTCATACCATAAAATGGAGGATGATCCGTCATGATTATTAGAGCACAGGAGTGCTCTAATAGTTAAGGTGTGTTGCATGCTACATTATAAAGCTCTAACATTCTATTTGTTCTAAAATCGGCATGATCAAAGTTAGGATTGTGAAATTTGTTGTGGAGTATCACTGGGGTAAACGGTTCACACTGTGCAAATGTCAGTTGAATCCATTGGATAAAAGCAGATATATCACAGTTTGAAAACTACACTTTCAAGCCTGATTTTTCATTGTCAGAATGTCTTGATCTGGGCAGGGTAGAGGGGTTGATTGTTGGTGGAGAAGAGGAATTAGCCTTTTAGAAAATTAAAGGAGGCTGCAAGGGTTGCAGCCTTTGGGGTTTTATATGTAAATCTGATTAGTAGTTTTAAAGTTATGGGGTTGTGAAAAAACCCATGTTAGTCTATAGAGAGGGATGGGACTGCTTTGAAGAGGAACGCTGCTCGCCACCTCTTCTTCTGTCTTTCCCTTCCCTGAGCGGGGCTCAGGGCAATTGTGCCTGGGGGTTTCAAGCCACAGGGGAGTGAGGGCAGGGGATCAAGGGCAAGGGGGTGCTTTGGGTGGGGGGGGAAAAGGAGCAAGGGCAGGGGGCGCTTTGGG
>QEPC01011191.1:2506339-2529946 GCA_003113815.1 Sphenodon punctatus
GAGAGGTAGAGCTGAGTGTCATCAGCATACTGATGACACTGCATGCCCTGAAACCCCCTCACGATCTCCCCTAACGGCTGCATATAGATGTTAAACAAGAGCGGGGACAGAATGGCACCCTGCGGGACTCCACACGTGAGGTCCCGGGGGGAAGACGTACACTCCCCCAAGACCACCCAGTGAGTTCTCCCGGCCAGGAATGAACTAAACCAGTCCAAGACCGTCCTGCTAATCCCGGCATGTTCCCGCAGGCAAGTCACCAACACCTCATGATCGACTGTGTCGAATGCAGCCAAAAGGTCTAGCAGGACAAGTAAGGTCCGACGACCCTGGTCCAACGCCAGACCAACATCGTCAACCAAGGCCACCAATGCAGTCTCTGTACCATACCCAGGCTGAAACCCAGACTGAGAGGGGTCAAGGAAACCGGTGAGGTCTAGGTGTTCTTGGAGCTGCCATGCCACAGCCCGTTCAATAACCTTCCCTAAAAAGGGAAGATTAGAGACTGGCTGATAACTGGCAGGAGCATCAGCATCAAGAGAGGTAAAGCTGGGTGTCACCAGCATATTGGTGGCAACGTACACCAAATCCTCTCACAATCTCCCCCAGAGGTTGCATATATACATTAAACAATAAAGGAGACAAGATTGAACCTTGCGGAACGCCACAATCTAGGGCCCGGGGGCTAGATGTTTCTGCCCCCAGGACAACCCGCTGGGTTCTCCCTGAGAGGAATGACTGGAATCAGCCACGGACAGTCCCATCCAGACCCCCAGGTCACACAACCGTCTCAACAGCAGCCCATGGTCCACTGTATCAAAACGCGGCCGAGAGATCTAGCAGGACCAGTAATGTCGAACATCCTGCGTCCACCTCCCGGCGGAGATCGTCCACCAGGGCCACCAACGCTGTCTCTGTACCATAGCCGGGCCGAAACCCTGATTGAAACGGGTCCAAAAAACCAATGTCATCTAGGTGGTCCTGGAGCTGCAGGGTCACCGTCCGTTCAATAACCTTCCCTAAAAAGGGAAGGTTAGAGACGGGTCGGTAACTGGCGAGTGCGTCCACATCCAAGGATGGCTTCTTCAGCAGGGGCCGCACCATGGCCTCTGAGACCAAGGGGCAAACTCCCCTGCAGAAGGGACGTGCTGATTACCCCTGCCAGCACCGGCCCCAATGTCTCCCTGGAGGCTTTCACCAACCAGGACGGGCAAGGATCTAATTCACAACTAGTGGCCCTAACTGACCCCAGGACGCCCACAGCATAGGCTGGCGTCACTTCCTGAAACTCATCCCAGAAAGCTGGATCAGATGGGGCCTCCATCATCTCACGCTCCATTTCTATGGTTTCTAATCCAGTGTCAAAGTTGCTCTGGATCTGCGCGATCTTGTCTGCAAAGTAGGTGGCAAACTCCTCACAGCGGGCCTGGGACAAGTCCCCATCCGGGGGGGGATGGATTTGAAGTTGTTATGGTGTTTTATTGTATTTTTAATGTTGTGAAGACCTCCAAGTGCCATTTGGCAGAGGAGAGCTATATGAATAAAAGTTATGAATTTATTTATTTATTAATTAATTATTATTATAAATAGGCTAGCTTTATATCTTTCAGGACTCCAAGGCTCCAGCTAGAGCTGAAACATGAAGCTACCTGCTACTTGTGGGTAGTACCCAAAATTCCAAGTACCTATTACCAAGTTAGGCATCTGATTACACAAAATGCTGGGTACTGCCATTACAGAGTTGCTAATTTTTCATTTTGCTGATTGATTTTCCATTTTAGCAACCAGTTCCAACTTACCATTTCCACCATTTCTGTGTGTGTTTCTGAATGTTCCGGATCCTTTTCCTATCTCAGTACTTGAAAGGAACAGAATATTGGTAGCAGAAAACTGGAAATCTGGTAACGGAAACGGTATTTCGGTAACTCCGGCAGCCCGTCGGGCACTGATATTACCGAGTTGGGTACTGTAATTTTGTGGGCTATACTTATTTTTGCAGATACTTGTTTCAACTCTAGTACCAACAGGGTATACAGTTCTTCTCCATTTAAGGGAAACATCAGCCTGGCTGATGAGCTCTGAGTCTGTACAGGGCACTGCTACACAGCTGCTCATACTTTAGGCCATATTCGAGGGATGGGAGAAAGAAGAAAGCAGCTGGAGCTATCATTTTGCAGGCGGTGAAGCAGCAACAAGAAGAGTATCGCGTGAAATACGGTGTAGTAGCTGTTAACCCATCTGTCTCTGTGGACATTTCCGCTGTAGCCATGATGTTGGTCATTAAGAAAGATTAAAACCAGGAAGTGATTATTATTGGTTGCAGCAAATAGACTACAAATAGGTGGGAAAAGAAAGGAAAGGGCAACTATGAACTGGCTTTTAGAAGGCAAAGAAGAATAGGTTACTGATTAATAAGCATACACTGGTCCCAACATGCGAGAAATATGATAACTTGTTTGGGATCCTAGGATGAAGCAGGCAGTGGCCCTTTTAACGGAGCCTTCTAGTCCACACAGACCCAGCCTCTTTAGAGGTTATAAAGCCAGCAAGCTCCATGAGCCTAGCAGTCTGCTGCAATAAACCAAACTGGCCAGAACTAAAGCACGGACAGGCTGGTGTGGTGAGCTCTCCAGAGTCCCAAATATAAGGCTGGAGGAGCGGACAAGCAGTCGGGATGGAGGCCAAGGAGCTGGGACCAAGACAGGGGCCTGCCCCAAGCCCAATAAGGGAAGTGGGAAGCCTAGATGAGGCAAGAGGATCATTGGGACCGATTTTGTTTCCAGTATGTTTTACGCTTAGTCCGAGCTGGCAGCGGAGAGTGCTGGTGTACCTGAAGGCTTCATTAAAGTACAGAAGCACTTTAATATGCCTCTATAAGCACCTGTGTGTTACTGAAAGGGTAATCTAAAAATACAATGCTGTGGTTACTAGAAGCCAGCATGGATTTGTCAAGGGTAAGTCATGCCATCCTAACTTTATCTCCTTTTTAATTGAGTTACTAGTTTAGTGGATCATGGGAACACCATGGATGTAATAGATCTTGATCTCAGCAACATATCTGACAATTTTCCCCATGATATCCTTGTTGACAATCTGGTAAAATGTAGGCTAGATGATAATACCACTGGGTGGACTTACAGCTGGTTAAAGAAACATACTAAAGAGTGCTCATCAATGGCACTTCATCAATCTGAAGGAGGTGTTGAGCAGGGTGCTGCAGGGCTCTGTTCTGGGCCCTGTACTGTTTGACAACTTTATTAATTACTTGAATGAGGGAGTAGAGGGAATGCTTATTCATTTTGCAGATAACACAAAACTGGGAGGGATATCTGACACCTTAGAAGACATAAAAACAATTCAAAATGATCTTGATAAGTTGGAAAACTGGGCTGAAACTAAGAAAGTGAAGTTCAACGGAGACAAATGTAATGCTCTGCATTTAGGTAAGAAATATGAAATGTTCAGGACAAGGGATACTTGACTTAGCAGCAATACATGTGAAAAGGATCTAGGAATTGTAGCTGATCACAAACTGAACATGAGTCAGCAGTGTGATGCAGCTGCAAAAAACGCTAATGCAATTTTAGGCTGCATTAACAGAAGCATAGTTTCCAAATCACAAGAAGTAATAGTTCCAACTCTATTCTGCACTGGTCAGACCTGATCTGGAGTACTTCGTCCAATTCTGGGCACTGTACTTTAAGAAGGACACTGACAAATTGGAACGGGTTCAGAGGGCGACAAAAATGGTCAGGGGTCTTGAAACCAAGTTCTATGAGGAAAGGTTGAAGCAGCTGGATATGCTTAGCTTAGAGAAGACTATGGGGAGACATGACAGCAGTCTTCCATTACCTGAAGGGCTGTCACATAGAGGATGGCAAAGACTTGTTCTCTCTTGCCCCTGAAGAGCAGACAAAAAATAATGGGCTCAAATTACAAGAAAACAGATTTCGGTTAAATATTAGGAAGAACTTCCTAACGGTTAGAGTTGTTCGATAGTGGAACAAATTGCCTAGGGACGTGGGGGGTTCTCCTTCACTGGCTGTTTTCAAACAGAGGCTGGGCCAGCCATCTGTCGGGGATGCTGTAGCTGTGTATTTCCTGCATTGAGCAGGAGGTTGAACTAGATGACCTCTGAGGTGCCTTCAAACTCTCTGATTCCATTTATTTTTATTATTTATCATTTATTAAAGTATTTGATATTCCGCCCCTTCTGCCGAAGGCAGCTTGGGGCGGCTTACAGTTTATAAAAATACACATATAAAAACACAATCAACATAAATATAAAACATCTAAATGGGGAAAAAGAAGAGAAGGGGAGAAAACACCCTCCCCCCCCTCCCCAAGAAAAGAGGAGAGAAGAAGGGATGTTGAAGACAAAAAATCCAAAGAAATAAATACCCAGCCTTATCACCCCCCATAAAAATAAAAAGCCTCGCCAAAGGCCTGGCAGAACAGCCAGGTCTTGCACTGACGCCGAAAGGAGAAGAGGTCGGGGCCATCCAGGCCTCTGCCGGGAGGGAGTTCCACAGCCTCGGCACAGCCACTGAGAATGCCCTCCCCATAGTTGCCCCCCCCCCGGGATACCCGGGGGACTTCAATAAAGGCACTCCTGGTTGACTGCAGGGGCTGATCCAGAGTACAGGGAGCGAGGGGGTCTCACCAATTTATGGGGCCCAAGTCGTATAGAGCTTTATAGGTAAAAAACAGCATCCTGAATCGGGCCCAGAAGATTATAGGCAGCCAGTGCAGAGAACAGAGCAACGGTGTAATATGCTCTCAGCAGCCCGTCCCCATAAGGAGACGGCCCACCACATTCTGCACCAGCTGCAGTCTCCGAACCATCACCATGGGCTGCCCCATGTATAGCGCGTTACAATAGTCCAGTCTTGAGGTAATGAAAGCATGGATGATAGCAACCAGGTTGGCGTTTGAGACGTATGGTCGAAGTCGTTGCACCAGGTGTAATTGGCAGAATGTGTTCCTCGCCACAGCTCCAACCTAGGCATCTAGACGGAGTTGCGCATCAAGGAGCTATGATTCTACCCCATCAGGGCAAGTACAGCCCCAACAAATTTTGAATGTCGAGAACCAAAGAGGGGTGATGGCTGACTTTATACGTATGGCAAGACTAGATGTAGAGATGGTCAACATGACTGTCATGTACAGAAAGGAGAATTAAGAAATCATTTGTTATTCCCAGTTGGAGAAGTCAACTATGTTATCTTGCACATGCTGATTTGATGTACTGTGCATGATTGATGCTTGTTTTAAAAAGGGGCATTGCCAAGATTGATAAATCAAAACATGACTTAACTTTTTATTTATTTATTTTTCTGATACTATCAATATACAAAATCCCTAAATATTTCCTAATGGACAGTTGTTGTTTTTTCAAAAAGATACTTAAATGTTTTTCTTCAAGACCAAACGACAATCCTGGAACATAAATCAGTAACAAGCATGCTCAAAGCAGGAAGATGTCAGACTTCAGTTTCAAGCTTCTAATGTTTTTTTAATGAGTCATTTTAGTTTTGTGTATATAATGGCCAAACACTTTACATTATAAAACACATCTCCATTTTCACAAACTGCCTAGTTTATTCAAGTTTTGGGTTGAAGTTTTATGAATTTGGTCTTTTTTCCCCCTTTTTTTAAAAAAACAAAACACTTTGGGGGTGGCTAGCATCTGGAGAGAAACTACAGAAAATACTGTCAGCCACTTAGGGTAATTTCAGATGTTACGCACTCCCGGGTCACTCCAGTGGATTCCCGAGCGTGGTGAGCCAGCTAACCCCCTCCTGTGGTCCAGGACAGCCCTGAACAGACGTGACGGGAGCGGGACCATGGCGAGGAAATGGACGGATGGACCACAACCCGGGGCAGCGCAACAGACGTTACGCCGATCCAGGACCATGGTTAGAACACCCAGAAGCCACCGGGGCGAGGCGGGAGGCAGCCATGGCCAACAGAGGGCAAATGAAGCCAAAAGCGTCAAATGGCAACACCCACACAAGGGACACGGGAAGGGAGAAGGAGGAGGGAGAAGAGCTGCGGAGGCAGCACACGCTACAGGGACAGAGAACCCAAGGACACAGCAGGACACAAAGCACAGACACATGCCCGGGTGCAAACACACCCCAACGGGAACGGAAGGAAGGGGGGGAGAACACCGGGAAACAACGACACAGGACAGGGAATGGACAGACACCCAGGAAGGGACATGCACATCGGGCACCACACACAGCCAGGAGCAGCGGCACGGAGGAGGGGGGAGGGGTAAAGCACCCCGGGAAGGCCAACATGCACAGCACCACCAACACGGGGGGGTGGGAGTCAAGGGAGGGGACTGGCCCAGGAACAGGCCGGGACATGGGGAACGGCACCCAGAATCCCACTGACAGCACAGACGTCACGGGCCAACCAACAGCAACACAGGCAGTCAAGGTCACAGGGGTCTCCACAGGGACAGAGCAGGGTCACAGGGGGAGGGCAACCAAATAGAGAAAGGCACCGGAGCGGTCCCAGGCAGGTCCATACGGCAAGGATCCCCCTCGCTGATGCAGAAGCATGGGGGGGGGGGGGAAGACAGATGCCAGCTGGATCCTGCAGGCAGCACATGCAGTCCATCCCTCCCCCCCAGAGGAAGCTGGGAGGTACTGTCCAGGGGCCCCAAGACCCGCACAGTCACGGAAGCACCCGGAGGCGGGGGGCAGGGCATGGGCACAGGTGAACGGGCGGCCGTGCAAGGGAGAACTACACCACGGGGAGAGCCGGGAGAGGTCACAGGCAGCAGGAACCAGCCAAAAGGGGGGCCCGGCACGGAGAGGAACACCACAGGCAGTGAAGGACAGGGGGTGCCCATGCAGGGGGCACAGCAACACAGGTGAGCGGAACGGAGGCAACTGACCCAGCCAGGACAGCTGTGAGGATGGAATGGCAAGGAGTGAGCAGTCAGTGCCCCAAGCCAGCAGGGATGTGCAGGGAGCACACGGTGTGGCGGTCATCCATCACACTGAAGACACAGGGGGCCTCACATCCAGCTGCACAGGGTCATGTAGAGGGCTGGGACGGGTTGGCTCACCAGATGCACGTAGTGGGGCCACTGAAGCATGCCCCAGCGGTAGCTCAAGCATGCCATGTGGTGGGCAACAAGGTAGTTGACCATCTAGTCAAATGGATCCAGGCCAGTCAACCCCACCTGGACATCAGCACGGGTCCACACAGCTGCCAGTGCTGCCAGATCCATTCCGGTGGGCTCCGACAAGGAATAGTCGGCAGCAGGGGCCAAGGCAGGTGCCCGAGCTCCAACAGGTGGTAATACGCCACCCTATGCAACTGCTGGTAGCCATGGGCACCGTGGATGCAGCAGAAGAAGGAAACAGCCAGGGCAGGGCCCCCCTCCTCCAGACAGGTAATGAACCCGACCAGGCCACAGACTGAGAGGGCAGACATGGTCTCCGTTGCGGACCACACCACATGCAAGCACCTCATCTCCGGAATGCGTCCATCAGGAAAGAGACGGAGGCCCAGCGCCTCCGCATGGAGCTGGAACGCGCTACCGCTCACCTCATAGCCGAAGTAGTGAAGGTCAGAGCTCAGATTCACATAGGCACCAGAGGGTATCTGGGCAGCACAGGAGTAGTTGCATGGCCAGGGAATACCACAGGTCACACAGGGCCATGGTCTCCCGAAAGGTCCAGCTATGGGAGGCGCCAGGCGATCCAGGGCGCAGGAGCCCAGGGGCAGCACTGCCAGCCATGGTCCTGCGGGCAGTGGATCTGACCAGCAAGGAAAGAGGAACCCCATGATCCCATGTGGGCTGGGGAGGGAAGCACGGGAGTTCCAAGGACAAGCGATAAGGCCGCTGGCCGCAACAAGGCACGGCTAGCGAGCGACGCATGGGGAGCAGACCCAGCACAGCTGCAGGAACCGAGCGCACTGAACGTCCAGCAAGCACTGATAGCAGGGACGTGATGACAACAGACAACCAACTGCGGACCACACTGACGGGCGCATGTGAGCCCCCAAAACGGGAGCACAGGTGAACCAAGGGGAGGGGCGCCATCTGTAGCTTCACACCAACCGGCAGGCGAAAGCAACCGGCATGAGGAGCCCAGGGAAGGCCACACCAGCACAGCTGAGCAGCCCCCGGCCAGCTGGCAGCAGGGCAGCCGGGCAAGGGCAGCCAATAAGGGTGCGCCGGGACCTGCCCCACACGTGTGCGGGCGGGGCATGGAGCTGGGGTGGGCCCAGGACACGAGCAGGAGAGCAGTGTGCCGGACCGCACCACGGACATCCTCCACTATGGACGTATGCCAGAGGGTCGCATGTTGCCTGTTCCTGGTCCTAACTGCGGAGTGGCACCAGCAGCACACCAACCTCCAGCGGCTCACCACTGAGCTGCTCCACCTGAGTGCCCACATCACGGGGTGCCTTGCAAGGACCGCTGTGGCCACCCGGCTCACCCACGACGGGCTCAGGTGCTCCCAGGCCAGGCTCAGGGCCCTGCGGGCGTCTGGGCCATACCAATGGGTCCTGCACCTCACCCGAAGGCGCCCTGCTGTCCTCCAAGAGGCAGCCAGCCGACACAACTGGTGCCAGACAACCATGGAGAGCGCAATAATGTTCGCCATGCCCACGCAAAGGTGGCTCTGGGTCACGGACTGGACACAGGAATGGTGGGCCAAGGCCCTGGCATGATGGGATGATGCAGTATGGAGGGCACATTTCCGCATCGACAGGCGGTCCCTCCTGCGGCTCGCTGAGCTGTTGGCGCCCTGGCTGGGGCAGCTGCGTACCCCCATGTGCTTCCCCATACCTGTAGTCCAGCGTGTGGCTATAGCGGTCTGGGCACTGGCAACACTGGATTCCTGCCAGTCTGTGGCTCAGCACTTCGATGTGGGACTGAGCACCATCACGAGCATCCTCCAGGACTTCTGTGAGGGCTTGGAGGGCATGCTACTCGACAGAGTGATCCAGCTGGTGGACCAGGAGGCAGTGGTGGCTGGCTTCAAGGCTGGCAGGTTACCCAACTGTTTGGGCACTGTGGATAGTACCCACATCAAGACCCTCCGGCCCCCCAATGGGGATGCGGCCGACTACATCAACAGGCACGGGTACCATTCCTTGCAGCTCTAGGCAGTTGTGGACCACCAGGGCCAGTTCACTGACATCTTCACCAGCCACTCCAGTTGCAGCCACGATGCCCGGATCCTCGCCACCTCTCCCCTCAATGCCTGTATGTACCGGGGGGACTTTGCAGACATGGGGATGACCAGGATTGAGGGAGTGTTGATGCCCCCCTGCATCAACACTCCTGGGGAACCTGGCCTACCTGCTCCTCCGCTGGCTCATGAAGGCATACTCGGTCTCCAGGACCCCTGTGGAGGCACTGTTTAACTCCCGGCTATATGCCTCGAGGACTGTGATCGAGAGGGCCTTCGGTGAACCAGCCCTCTCGGCACCTGAGCCCACCCACAGCCCTGTGGGGGACTCCCCAAGGTGGGCTGCACCTGTCATCGGGCCGCAGCCGTTCCGCTCCCCTGCCCCCTTCCAGTTACCATGAAGCAGACAAAGCTGTTGTTGCAAACCCATGTGTTTATTGTCCTTACAGTGCCCCCTGTGCCCTACTTCCCTCCCCCCCTTCCTGCTCCCTGGCCCTCCCTACCTCCCCCTCCCCTGCCCCCCTCCCCTGCTGTTTCCTGGGCCTCCCCCTCAGCCACAGACATGATGCATCTGAAGAGGATGAAGCAGAGACTGAGAACGTTTATGAAAATACCACTCAACAGCCTGAGGCTTCATCNGAACCGGGAGACGGATGTGCAGGCCCAGAGGCCATGCCAGCAGCGGCGGCGGCGGTGGCGCCACGGAAGGCTGCTGAGGCGGCTGGAGCCGGTATGGTGCCGGACAGAGTGGCTGCCATGCTGTAGGCACTCATGGTCCCTGCATGCTGCAGCAGCAGCAGTGAGATGACAATGTCCAGGGACCGGTCCATCATTTCGGTGTGCTCCGTGCCCAGCCGCTCGATGGTCTGGGTTGAGGCACTCCATCTGCCGTGTGTGCTCCCTTTACTCCTGCCTCCATTCCTGGCACATTTCTGTCACCAGCTGCCGGTCGCTGGCCTCCGCATGCTGCAGGGCCCTGTCCGTGGCCGCCTCCATGCAGTCGATGGCAGCTCCCCCTGCTCCGTGCTGGTCCGGACTATTTCCTCTGTCAGATCCTCCCTCCAGCGCCATACCCGTGCCCTGTGCTTGTGCTGCCACTGCACCGGGGGCACGGACTCGGCTGGTGGGGGCACTGCCTGTTGCCCTGTTGGGGGAATGATTGGTGAAGGTTACTCGGGCTTGGTCACATACCACCTGTCCCGGAGCTGTGCTGGGGGTGGCCATGGTGCCCCACCCGGCACGTGGGCGGGCACGGTCCTCCCCCTGCGGGACCCCCGGTGCCCCACGCCAAGCCTTACCCAGCCGTCCCTGCCATCGGTGCACCCCCATTTGGCGAAGCACCCCCCCCACCCTGGTTGCTCACCTTGCTGCATCTGCTGCTGCGGCTGTTCCCCGTGCTCCCTCTCGCCTGGCGGACCTATGTGCCGGGGCAGGTGTGCACCTGTTGGGGAACTGAGAAGGGGGGTGCGTTACCCTTGCACAGTCCGGTCCCCATCCCACCATTGCCCATGCTTGCTGGCACCGGGGGCCAGTGCCCTCCGGTCAACTGTGCCTGTCCCCCGTTGTGTGAACGGATGGGCCCCCCTGCACCCTGACCCCCTTCCCTGGTTCTAAGGGGCCGCGGGGACGGGCCCGCATCCTGTGGCCCGTGTGCCCTCCCAGCCACATGCATACCCTCTATGTCTATCTTGGACTCCTCCGAGGCCAGCTCCTCCATGGGGCTGTGCTCCCCCTGGGTCCACTGGCTTAGGGTGACCAGTGTGCCGGCCTCAGATCCGCTCGAGTCTGACTGCGGCCGTGGGCTCCCAGTGCTGGTTCGCAAGGGGGCCTGCTGCTCCCCGAGGTCCTGGGGCATTCCTTGGGAGGGGCTGGGTCTCCGGGGTCGGTGCCTGCGTGTGGGACTGCCAGGGGTGGGGATACATCGGCCCGTTCCCTGCCCTGGACCATGGCACTCCCCATGAGTCGTGGGGCGACTATGGAGTCCTTCATGTGCAGGACACGGTCTAGGGTATCATAGTAGGGGGCTGTCCGTGCTCCGTGTCCGGACTGCCGGTTGTTGTCCTTGATGGCCTTGAACACACTCTTGAGGTCCTTGGCCTTGGAGCGGCATTGGGCCACGGTCCTGTGGTGGCCCACCGCCTCCATATCCGCACGATCTCCGTGAACACATGTTTGTTCCTCTGGTTCACTGCAAGCTCCACCTGGTGCTCCAGGGACCCCCAGATCCTTATGAAGTCCTGGGTCTCCTTGTGCCCCCACTGCCCCCCTCGCTGGTACCGGCGTCTCCCACGTGTACCCTCCTCCTGCGGTTCCTGCGCCGCCTCCTCCAGGGGCTCCAGCTCCCAGGCTCGTTTCCGGGTCTGTGGGTCATAGAGGGGGGGTTAGTCTTGGTTCTTCCGACCTGCAGCCTGCCCCCCTCCCACCTGAACCCCCCCCCTTTGTGCCCCTCTGCCGCTGTGCGGGCCCCTACGGGTGATTGACCGTGGTGAACATCTGGATGCCACTGATCAGACGTTCACGGCTCTTTCGTTGCGCTGCGGGATTGTCCATGGCTCACTGTGGTTGACCGTGGTATCATTACGTCTGAAATTACCCTTAGATTTGAGAAAGAGGGGGGGAAACAAACACCACTTTGGTAAATTCTACACTTTCTGCAACAGCTAAGTTTTAAAGCTTGGTGTGGATATGGTTTTGCTTCATTCAAAAGAAAAAAAATTGCTTTCAGTTGGAATAGTCTGAAAACTGAAATACTGTACTTCAATTGAGTCAGAAGGTGGAAATCCAAGGACAGTTGCAATGGGAATGCATGCACAGTTCAACTCACACTTTCAAGCCTGATGAAGATGTAAGAATTGGGAAAACTTCCTTAACGTGTATTCTCTCTCACCATAAGCTAGACCTCTCCTCCTCCTCCAGTCCCCACTGTCAAACCCATCACTAGCTACAAAACATATACTGCATTTTTAATAAAATTAAAACATTTAATAAAATAATTGAAAATAATTGTAAGTACTTAAATCAGGCCTTAAATTAAACTGGATTTTTTAAAATAAAAACAAGAACCACCAGCCTCATGTGACCAGCCAGATCTCTACAGATCGCCAATACATATTTTGTGGAATAAAGTCTTTGGGTTTCTGACACTATAGCAACATTTAATCATGTATCTGTGACATCATAATTAGTTGATGTACACATGGGTCATAAACGATGACTTCAAGTGATGAAAAAGCAGCAGGAAACAGCTGAAAGTGAAGCTACAAGTTTCTCTGGTTGATACAAATCTCCTTATTAACAGAAAGCAGCAGTGGAGGGGAATAGTTTCAAAATATGACAGGTTTGTAGAACTATTTCTAAAGAGAATATTTTTCCAGAAGGCATAAATAAGTCCCAGAATAGTGTGCTTTTGCGATTGTCCCTTTGCTAGGGCTCTGTTCACAAAAGTAACTGATAAGAGGTTGTTAAGAGGAATAGCCTCAGGGCTGTAACTTTGACCCTGCATCTGTTCAGACAAGCACAGCTGTGAATTAACAGCCATATCCCCAGAATGTTCCTGCTTCTGCAAATAAGTAACAGTCTCCTCTTTTGCCTCACTACAGTGTCAGATCCAGAAATGTAGGGCCCCATGTGAAATAACGATTGTGGGTCCCCTCCTAACATGCCTCCTAAGGTGGCTGCTCACAGGAGGACTGAGCTAGTAGTGCCTGGTGCTCTCTGCATGACCATGTAGGCCTCTATTCAGTGCTGCCTCTTTTGACACAGGGAGGAATGCTACAGGCAGAGCTACAGCTGCCTCTGTGACAAGGAAACCACCAAATCTTTGTCTCCAAATACACATACTACCCTTTCCCACCCAGTTACTGACTACTTTCGGACACAAATTAACTTGCCCAACAAGGTACATGGTCCCACCTTTCAGGTTCCCCTCAAACACACACTGACTCACCCATTAGAAAAAGTAAAATGTTAATCATTTTTGATGTTCATTTAAACATAACATCCCCTTTGGAGGTCAGGTCCCCCTCTGTTACAGGACCTAGGAGCCTGTATGATGTGACAGTGCACATGGTCATGTAATTTCTAGTCGATACATGGCCCTCATGCCTTGCAGGACCCACCATGAATCTAGGCCTCCCCACATTTGAGGCCCGTGTGAGCCCCTATTTTACGCCAGTGCTTTTTATGCATACTTGATTTCAAGTTTATTCACGGACCCAATGTATTGGGAGGATCCAGCCCTGTTTACCTATAACCTCTCTACTTATGTGAACAAAAGCAAGGGTGTAGCTATTGCCTCTTACTTACCTCCTCATGTGAATAAGCTCTAGGTAGTATTTGTCTCCAACTCACAATAATTGTAATGGCTTGTTACATTCTTTGATCATTTCAACACCTAATCATACAATTATAACAAATAATATATAATTATAACACCTAATCCACTACTTCTGTGATATCTACATTGTCAGTGTATTCTTCTGCTTTTCCACAGGGTAGCAGTGTGCTTTGAAACAGACCACCACTGTGGGAATACGATTGTGTATACAAAATGCCTGCAGGCAGCAGCTGTTCCCACTTGTTCTCATGCAAGTAAATCCATAAATATTATGGATAATTCTATGTCACAAAGGCACAAAATGTAGACTATGTGGTTATCCACATAGTCTTAAAGGAAGCACTGAATTGAAATATAGAAAAAGGAATGGCACATTATACTCTGCATCCCTGAGAATCATAGTAGTCAGAGAAATAATACCAATTTGTGACTTTGTGTATGACATTTGACCAACTGGTACACCTAAGGTTTTCACATTTATAAAAATGGAAATGACACCACCTATTCCACAGAGTTATTGTGTGAAATCAATTCATTGTTTGTGGGGTCTTCTGAGGTCTAAAATAGGAAAGGTTAAATAACGGGCGTGGGAGGAAATGCAACAATATTTAGTAAGCTTGCTGTAGCCATGAAATTGAAAGGCAATGCAACAAGCAGATTTTTCAGGCTATTTCTTGCCACAATAAAAAGCACAGCAGACCTCTCCTGATGACCCCAATTTGAGCTCTAATGACTGAGTCAGAACATTGCTATGTGGAGTGCTGTGAGGAGTCTTCCAGATGTCAGTTGTTCTAACAGGGAATCGTTTATTTGATATTGGAGAGAGTAGTTGTCTCTGTGTTTGGGAATTGGAGAGTGTGTGGAAGAGAAAAGGAAACAAGTTTTCCTGCACACAAGACTGGCTGTTTGTTAAGGGAGAAGTAGAAATTAGTTTTGAACGGTTTATCATCGGAGTTCTACAGTTGAACACTCCCTTGCTGTTGATTTCCTCACCAGTAGGTATCAGAAGTATAAATGAAATTTTAAAAACTCAGCTAATTGAAAGCCCATGTGAATCAGATGAACTGACCTAGTGTATTAGGAAGTAATGTCCTGTTGGTCTGAAAATTGCACTGTAACCACAAACATTTGGTGCACAGTATTCCAGATGCCTTTGAATCATCCTATAAATCATCAATAGCACAAATTATTGTGCTATTCACAATAGCTGCAGGTCTTAGAGACCCATATAATCTAGCTGGTATTTATGCTATTGCTCCACAGCTACGGCTCTCTTTAATTCATTTGGATACATCTAATCTTCTATTTGTTTACTCAGAATGTTTACTTATGCATATTTTGTATTCTATATAATAATGCTATAATATATTATTTGGGGCATTGTTTGACTTTTTGAAATTATATAAATCGTTTGATAACTGAAGAATACACTACTTCTGTTTGGCAATACACTACCTGAAAGACAAAAAAGTAGTTAAGATAATAACTTTTATATTAGGGTGATCATACCTCCCCTTTAAAAGAGGATGCTTATGAAAAATACATTGTGCAAGGCTGCACTGGAACCAATGCAACCCTGCAACATGTATTTTTCAAAAGCATAAGCATCCTCTTTTAAAGGGAAGGTATGGCCAACCTACTTTAATTAGACTTTTATTGGTGAGTGTTTCACAGGGCTCCTCTTCAGTCAAGTAGGCAGGATAGAGCTACCTAAAATACTGCATTTGTTGACATGTTGATTACTACCATCACTGGCCATCACATTAAAATTTCTAAATAAGACCCTTCTTTAAAAAGTCACATCTTTTAACATTTCTTTCAAATTTATTCATTGCAACCCAGTTCTGAAAAAATGCTGGTTAAGATTTACCATTAAATAAAAGTACTTTTAAAAGCTTCAAACTCAAAGACCAAGTATTTAACCGAAAGCTATTGTACCAGTTACAGAGGGGTGCATTTCTGAAGTACTCAAAGACACAGCACAAGACTTCAAATCATCTTAGGAAGCACAGTCTCAGTCAGAACACTCAGTAGTCCCACACAAAAGTTGTGCATACCACAACACCTGCTAACATTCTTTTTATGAAAAATGAAAAAAAATGAAATCCCAGAACACTTTTACTCATATCAGTCCAACTTCTTAAGGCAGCAGCTCAGAGTTTTAAAGCATCCAGTATCTGAACAACATAGTTTCTGGAGGTACATACATAAATGAGGCAGAGAGGAGGGGCAAAGGCATTTCTGACAACTGAAAAAGGATCAGTGCAGAACTCTTGGATTCCTGTCCTGCATAGCCTAAACTTATATATCTTCCTATGTTTCCAACTCCCAGACTCTCTCAGACCAGGTAAGATAGGGAGATGAGACGAAGAGTTAGGAAAACTGACAGCAAGCCCAAAGCTTGGATCATTTGTGAGCTAGAGCTGGTAGTATTATTATTATTATTATTATTATTATAAGCATTTGCGTAGTGCCAGCTGTGTACCTGGTACTTTACAGAACAATAAGAATGATGCGGTCCCTGTCTACGGTTTACAATCTAATAGACACGGAGGGGGGAGACAAGGAGAGGGGACATAGGGAGAGACAAGGGATAAAATAACATTCAAGTGGATGCGAGGTCTCAGGTGCACGTGCTTGGCTTGGTTGCAGTTAGGCAGGAGTCTGTGGGGAGAGCAGACAGTAAAAATTGAAAGGAAAGTTCTAAAAGGCATCAGGAAAGGCAGCAAGGAAGAGGTCAGTTTTGAGGAGGGATCTGAAGGTGCGGAGGGAGGGGGCGGTGGATGTGGGCAGGGAGGGAGTTCCAGGCATGGGGGGCAGCAAGGGAGAAGGGGCGAAGGTGGTTAGAGGAGCAGGGGAGACGAGGGAGAGGACAGGAGGAGCGGAAAGTGCGTGCAGGAGTGTGTAAGGAGACTAGGACTGAGAGGTAAGGGGGAGCCAGGTTGTGAAGGCATTTATAAGTGAATACCAGGAGTCTGTGAAGAATGCGTTTGGGAAGGGGGAGCCAGTGAAGAAAGGAGAGGAGAGGCTGCACGTGGTCGAAGCAACGGGCTGAGTGGATGACCCTAGCAGCGGAGTTTTNAAGCGACGGGCTGAGTGGATGACCCTAGCAGCGGAGTTTTGGATGGAGATAAGGGGGGACAGGTGAGAGCGGGGGAGGCCAGTAAGGAGGAGGTTGCAGTAGTCAAGGCCAGAAATGACCATGGCGTGAACAAGAGTTTGGGCTGAGGAGACAGAGAGAAAAGGCCGAATCTGAGCAATGTTGTGGAGGGCAAAGTGACAGGACTTGGACACAGAGTCGATGTAAGGTTTAAAGGAAAGGTGAGTATCAAAGACGAAGCCTAAGCTACGGGCTTGGGGAATGGGGCAGATGATGACCCAATAAGGATGGACAGGGAAGAGGGAGAGGAAGGGTAGGGAGGAAAGATAAGGAGCTCAGTCTTAGCGATGCTGAGCTGGAGCTGACGTTGGGACATTCAGGTGGAGATATCAGAGAGACAACTGATAAGGCGAGCTTGGACAGAGGGGGAGAGAGGGAGGTGGAGAGATAGAGTTGAGTGTCGTCAGCATAGAGGTGATATTGGAAGCCATGGGAGGCAATGAGTTTGCCAAGGGACAGGGTGTAGATAGAGAAAAGGAGAGGGCCCAGGACAGAACCTTGGGGAACCCCAACCGAGAGGGGGAGGGAGGAAGAGTTGGAGTTGGGAAGAGACACATTAAAGGAGCGGTCAGAGAGGTAGGAAGAGAACCAGTCAAAGACAGAGCCGCAGAATCCTAGGGAGCGGAGAGAGTCCAGTAGGAGTGAGTGGTCGACAGACCAAGATCAACAAAGGCCAACAAGGCACCAAGATCAACAAAGAAGGCATGGGAATAGATGTGGATGGGATCATCAATGGCTGTTAGATGAGATGGTCAGGGGATGAAACTTCATCCTAAAGGCTGCTCAAATTGCCAGAAGGTGAGAGTGAATCAGGGGGAATGGGTCACTTTTTAATTACATGTAGCTTCCTTATAAACAGCTGGTATTGATCACTGTCAGACAGGATAGTGGGCTACATGGACCATCGTTTGCTCTTGAGGTGTGAAAAGAAATTTCCTGAAACCAATATTTAGTAGAACAATTAGTGTTGTCTGTATCAGAATAACGGGATCATTCAATTTTATATCCAGATATTCAGTCCCCAAAACACAAATCTGGAAACACCATCTTTCATAAAGACACTACTGTAATTCCAAACTCCCCAAGCTTGAGCTACACAGCTCTACCTTCTCTTGAGCAGGGTTTCTGTCTCCTTAGGACTCTGCACAGCACCTAGCACAACATGACTTGACTCCAAACGAGATCTATGAGAACTACAACAATACAAATAATAAAAACAAGACACTCTACCTTGAGTGAACTATGAAAAAATAAACCTACGAATCTCACACCAGTTTATGTACGAAGTGCTTTTTATAAATAGAATTCCATGCCAACACATAAACATATATCTTCCTGCCACACACATCCTTGGAACTCTTGGGACCAATAGTGACGTGAATGTACTTCATAACTAAGAGGGCTTCAGACAGCCATAACCAACTGTCCCATTTATTTATTTTAATATCGGCTTCCTTCATGGTGTGCATTTTATCACATGCTTATATCAAACAACCCATCACACAAAATGATGGCTGAAATACAGTGCAAAAAGCTATTGTAATAAATGTAATTAGTTCTGTAGCAGTAGTGTATTAGCGGTGTTTCACTAGGAAAGCCAACACAGTTCACTGGAACATAAAAATGTCCATTAAAATAATGTTAATTGTATTTACTGGTACTGTATTTCATAAAATAAGTTTAACTACAGCTGTTGTTTATGCCCCATTAGCACAACAGAAGAAAAAAGCATTTATCTGGTTTCGCTGAAATTCCAGTCACGGGGCAAACTTATAATCGGGAGGAGGATGGAAGCTTATTGTTCAGTAATGTAATGTTCAGTATAAACTCGTGGGTCTCAGAGGCCACAGTATCTATGTTACTATTAGTTTTGACCTGAAAGTGAGAGCATGTACAAGTTTGAAACAGAGGTACCACAGAATACATTTTTCTTAACCAGATAACCATTTGAAATTCTGTGAAATCATTTTGGAACTATTTTTTTTTTTTCCAAGGAGGCTGGAGTCCTCAACTACATACTTCAGGGAAGTCCCAAAGAAGTCAATGATTTCATCAAGACTCCAGTGTTTTAATTTTTGTTACTAGTAGAGATTCTATACTCATGTAGAAAGGAAAACATCTCAGATGTAGATTATAGGTCTGATAGGTATCCATAATTCCATGCAGGAGCCAAAGTCATGTAGGCCAAAACCCAAATATGTAAACAAGTGGCTAGAAAAGCAAATAATTAGTCATGTTCCTACTCAATTACCCAATTTATGCTTGCTCATTCAGTATTCTTTAGTAATGGCCCAATATTTCAACTAAACATTAAGAGATAAGCCTTTTATAGGCAGGAAATATACCAGGTGTGAGAAACCTCTGGTCCATTAGCTAAATCTGGATGGCAGCTGGTTCTGTTTGTCCCCTTTCCAGTTCCTGGATATGGCCCGTGGATCCAGTCTCTACCTTCAGTCACTGACAGAGTGAACTATAGAAAAGGGAGCAGAGATGAAGAAAAGTACTCAAGGATAGGGGATGAACCATGGATAAATCTATGTTCTGGACTGGCCGCTTCCTTCCCACATCCCATAAACACCCCCACCCTCTACTCTAATCTGGTCTGTGGAAATTGCACTAAGTTTCAAAGTGGCCTGGGAGAAGAAAAGGTTCCCCACTTCTTAAGATCTATTATGTCTGGTTAGATATTCTAATTTCTTCACATAACATACCTCCCACATCCATACCATACGAAGGCATAGCTGAGCAGCTATACTTTGGCAGTTATTATTTAACGGACAAATATACAATTCTTCCATTGCAAGAAGCTTTATATAGCATTCATGACTTAACATTCAACTTATTTAAAACCAGTGAATAATCACTACAAATAAGACAAGTACTATGCTAGCCATGGGATCTGATTTATCTACAAACGTCAGGTGTAAATCACCATATGTTGCATTTGGTTGTATTAGACACTCATCATATTAAAAGCTTTCCAAAGAAATGCGTAAAAATTAGTTTGGTTTTATGGGAAAAGGGCCATGCTACAATATCATAAATAATACATTTTGGTATTCTGAGATCACCAAAAATCTCCATATCGTGAACTGATGAGGTTTGGGGAATGGTGAGGGATTGCTTTATTATTTATTAAAGAGAATGTAACTTCCTAAGCTGTCACAACTATTGGAGAATGATCATTTGCTCTTCCTGTTTGCACCTTGTTTTAGGGACCCTATTGTTCACAAATAAGGCAATTATTGGCATTGACTTGAGACAAATTATAGTAAATCAAGCCCTACACAGGGCTGAACATACTCAACTCTGGGCATCTCAGATGTTCTTGTCCAGTGAAATTATACTGTATTAAACTTCATCTCACACATTTGCCAGCACACCCAAATTCTGAGTTCTGGACCAAGGGGGGCAGGAGATTTACATCGGGGGGAAGAGGAGGAAAGCTGCTCTGCCCCTTTCTGACATGACCACACCGCTTTCTGACTGTTACGACATCATGATGCTTGGGTAAAGGGACGTGGTCACATTAAAAAGAGGCAGGAGCAAAGGAGGTCACGATGATCAGAAGGAGCAGGGAGAGACAAAAAGAGTGCAACCGTACCCTCTTGTACCTGCCTCCTGGTGCCCATGTCTGGGCCTCTCTTGAGCAGAGACTGCTAATTACATTGATTGTCCAGTGTACTGTGTGATATGGACAACTCAGGAATTGGGCTAATAAAAACCTTGTTTTTTTCCTGTGGTTTGAATCTGTGTACAGTGGTTGTCAATTACTAGAGAATCATCTTTGACTTGGCTTTCTTCAATACACACATTCAGGACAGTTTCTGAATCTTACTTCTTTTTCCTTCTGTAATATCTGTAGAACAACACATTTCCTCTCTAGTCACACAATCAAATTTTGCATCCAAGCCCCTGTTATACAACTTGATTTTATTATCTTAACTACTGCAACTTTGTTCTCTGTAAGTCTAGTCAGAATGCTGTTCCTATCATCATCTTCTTGGCTCCTCCTTGACCACATGAATCCACAATGTCTTTCCAGTCAGTGTGTCCCTTACACATGGGAATAAATGCATTGTTAAATCCATACAGTCTTATCCTCCTTCAAATTTCTATGCAATTGTGTACAGAAACCCAACCCAGCCTAGAAAGGGTTAATGAGCGGCTGGAGACGTAATTTTTTGTCCTCCATATTAATTTCCTTTTCTTCTATTTTTGGTCCTTCTTAAGACAGAGGGTATTTTCAGACATTACGAAATCACGCTCAATAACAGTCAATTCCATGGTGGGGAATGCCCTCGTAATGTCTGTTGGGGAACCGGACATTCCTCCCCAGATGTTAACCACGCTCAATCCCCGCCGGGAATCTCATTCGCCACGTGATCGGCTGGACCGGCGGGGCCGGCGCCGATCATGTGGTGAATGAGATTCCCGGCGGGGATGAAGGGGCCCATCACGTCTGGACGGCGATCACGGCCCGGAATCCCCGCCGGGATTCCGGGCCGTGGTCATTTCGGGCGGGCGCTGCAGCCGCACTGGCCGCGGCGCCTGTCCGTCTCCCCAGAGGGCGTGCGGTGGGGGAGCGTGGGGGCGTGTGGCCACACGTTGCGCCGCGTGGCCCCGCCCCCTCCCCGATTCCCCGCTGGGATCCCCCGGCACGTCTGTTGGCTGTGCCGGAGTGATCCTGGCGGGGAATCTAAGGGTTGTTTCTGTGACGGGGCGAATGCCGCCCCGTCACATCTGAAAATACCCGTAGACTTCTGGTTGGACCCCCTTCTGGAATTCTGCCATCCCTACTAGTGACATCAAATAGCCTGCTGAGCTCAATTGACCCTGCCTGCTACACCTGCAGAAGGCAAGAGTTTCAGTACGAAGGATTCAAAAGGAAAATCCCAAATCAGTTGGATAGGGGAGCAGGCTTTCAAGCTCCACTCCACTAAGGCAGGTCCAAAAGTCAAGTAAGGCCCACACTTACTTGTTTGTTTTTTAGTCCCTTTCGAATTCCTGGATCTGGCACATAGATCCAGTCTCCACATTCACACACTAAAAGAGCAAGCTCTGGAAAAGGGAGCAGAGAAGAGGGCACGCATTCAATAATAGAAGATGGATTCATGGCATAGATCGAGAACATGATCGGAATCTGTGCCATGATCCTCCCCATCTGAGTACACTCCTTGAGCACCCCCTCTCACAACTCCTATCCACCTTGTAGAGCTTGTACTAATTTTCAAAGGTTCCTAACCCTGGCCTTAAGAGAAGCCTGAGCTGGTGCCAGGAACAGACCAGAGTTTCCCTGAGGGAAAGCAGGGTGGATAGGTGGATTATATCTTATTTTGCTACTTATTGCCAACTATTGCGGCTGGAAAGAATATGGCCACACCTCAACACCCACTTAAAGTGGTAAGAGCAAAGTTATCATTTAGCACGCTATCTTGCAGTAGATACTTGCGTGACCCAAGAACATCTTTAAGACTCACTTCTGTGCTTGTGTGGCATCCAGCACAATGGTGCCCTAATTTTGAATGGGGCCTTTGGACATGAATATATATACACATTAACCAAAACAAAAAACTCAACAGTTTTAAAAAAACCTTAAATGCACAAGAGTTTTCTTAAAATACAAAAAAATCCACACCAAATTCAGTACGATTACAATTCAAAAAACCTTCCACTCCATACATTGCAATAAAACATAAACGCCAAAAACAAGAATGATTTCAGAATTTGAGCAATATTTATTATTTTATCCTCATCAACATACATGTAATATATGTACTTAATTCCTTACCATACATACTTTAATTCATGTTTATCAATAACTAAGCTTTCCCATTTTCCCATTATTAAACTTTAATTTATCATCATAATTCGACAAGGAACAATTTTTTCAGAGTTGTGAAACTTCTTATCGAAGGAAGCCCACCTGGCCCCAGGTCTGCTCGCCTTTCGGTGGGCATGCAAGACTTGGCTGTTCACCCAGGCCTTTGGAGGGGAGGGGGGGGTAAATTCATGTTTATCAATAACTAAGCTTTCCCATTTTCCCATTATTAAACTTTAATTTATCATCATAATTCGACAAGGAACAATTTTTTCAGAGTTGTGAAACTTCTTATCGAAGGAAGCCCACCTGGCCCCAGGTCTGCTCGCCTTTCGGTGGGCATGCAAGACTTGGCTGTTCACCCAGGCCTTTGGAGGGGAGGGGGGGGTAAATGGGGGAGATTGGTGGGGTGGGGTATGGGATTTGGGGGAATTGAACGGTAGGTTTAGGGTTGTTGTTTTTTTAATTATTTTAAAATTGATGTTGGTTTTAATGTATTTTATTGTTTTATTGTATTGTTAGCCGCCCCGAGATGCCGTGGGCATGAGGGGGCAGCATAGAAATGTCAAGAAATAAATAAATAAATAAATAAATACAGTTCATACAATGAACTTAAAAATGTGAGTGTAGAGAACATTATACAATTCGTTGTACAGAATGAAGTTCTGTAGAAACAGACAATGCACTCTGAAAAAATTGTTCCTTGTCAAATTATGATAATAAATTAAAGTTTAATAATGGAAAAATTGAACGTTTAGTTACTGATAAAAATGAATTAAAGTATGTATGGTAAGAAATTAAGTACATATATTACATGTATGCTGATGAGAATAAAATATTAAATAGTGCTCAAATTCTGAAATAATTTCTGTTTTTTCGCATTTATGTTTTGTTGAAATGTATGGAGTGGAAGGTTTTTTTAATTGTAATTGTACTGAATTTGGAGGGGGTGTATTTTAAGAAAACTTGTGCATTTAAGTTTTTTTTAAACTGTTAAGTTTTCTATATTGGTTAATTTCTTGGATTTGTGGGATGGGATATGATATATGAGGACATTAAGGCAGGGGTTGCGGGGGTAGGTCGGGGCTCGGGATGCGGGGGGGAGCTAGGGGTTGGGGGGCAG
>QEPC01011191.1:2531747-2553855 GCA_003113815.1 Sphenodon punctatus
GGGGGGCAGGTCGGGGCTTGGGATGTTGTAGGGGGGCGGGAGCTAGGGGCCAGGGCTGGCAGGGGCAGGTCAGGGCTCGGGATGTTGCGGGGGGAAGGGACAGGAAGTAGGGGCCAGGGTTGGCTGGGGAGGCAGGACTGTGGAGACTGTGGGGGGTAGCTAGCTGGCTCACACACCGCGGGGCAAGACGGTTGTGGTTGCCGCACTACCACCAGGGGGCCCGGGAACAGCAACAGCAGCAGCCGCCAACGGAACTCGCAGGGGGACGCCGACGCAGCCACTTTCCTGGCTCTCCGACAGGAGAGAGGAGCTCATCTGCGCATGTGTGAGCCTGCAGAACCGATTTTCTATTAAATAACTCGGTTTTGGCTGTAACAATTACTATCATATTTGAGAAGCACTTGTTATTGATCTCATGCTGCAATCCTGTGAAGCTTGGGGGCTCAACTCATCCAGGGGGAGGAGATATTGATGATTCAGAATCGTGAGGGTGCTGTGCATTTTGACCACAACCAATTAACGTTTGAACAGTCATAACATTATATTTTCCCGATGGATCTTCTTCAAACTTTGTGCATATAATGGTCCTCACAACTTATAGCCATGGATACATTTTCAGCAATGTAACTCAAGCAGTTTCCTCAAAATCGGGGCTTCAGCAGTCCCCTGTTTATAATGGAGAGTGGTTGTGCATATATGCTCCTAAGCATTGACATCAGCTTCCCTTTATGGGGAACTAGATGGATTCCCTTAATGGAAGTACCATAGTCATAATGTTGGGGAAGGTGAAATGGTCCCTCTTCCAACGTTCTCACAGTCCCAAGAGACCATCAGGCCAACTCTTTCACGTTTTTTTCTTACATCCAGGACCACTGTTGGGGGGTGGTGGTCCATGGGTCATTTCTTAACACCTCTACTTTATCCCAGAAAGCAGCCAGGGCCCAGAAACAGAGGTTCCATTTCATGAAAAGGAGCGCATAATATTACCGCAAGGGATATTATACCTGCCCTTGATATCAGCCCCTTTATTTTTGTATACATGTTTTTGCTTTAATTTCCTTTTTATGATTATATAAGAAAAATAAGCACACATGGACAATCCGCACAGCTACACAATTTACAGCATAGAGTTAATTTCAGATTACCGTTGAAATATTCCCCAGTATGAACAATGGAATCTTGCATTCTCATAAAGAGTTAGTACAATGATAAAGAGGATACGTGCAGCAGGGCACGGAATTTGCAGGTGCCCGAGAGCCACTGGCGCCTAGAAAATGGAGGCTGGTGACTGGCTCAGTGGTGTAGTGGAGCAAGAACAGTTTAATATCAGGATAAAGTCTGGTGACTGAATTTATTTATTTTTTGGCTCCCGGAGTTTGATCTGAAATTTCATGCCCTGAGCACAGTATGGCATGTAATAAAGTTACTGTAGGGGTGTTGCTGATGTTCAATCTTCAGTAACATTTCCCCTTATTTAAAAAACAAACAACAACTATGAAAACGGCCTGTCCCCTTGCATGAAGAACTCATGAATATGTAATGATAAAAGCAAAAATGAAGATTCAGTTGTACAAATCAAAATAACCGTTCAACTTAAATAACCAACAAGAAGAAAATTCAAGCATTAAATAATTATCAGTTCTTTCATTTCCAGACTTCACAAAAAGGTCAAATAGCTATTTTTGAAAAGTGAGATTTTAGATATTGGCCATTTTTACATGGACACTCCCTCCGCCCCCCTTTTGGTGTTTGGGCAGGTGTTGGGGGGGGGTCCGTGTAAACAGACGGGGGGGTGGTATAGGTGTCCGCTCGATGTTTGTCCATGTGAACACTGAGCGGGACAGGTTGGGGTGCGTGCACGCTCCCATACAACACCCACCTCCACCCATCACACACTCATCTCCACCAACAGAGCCCTCCGGAAAACCGGAGGAAGCTCCTGAGGTTTACACGAACACCCACCCATCTCCACCCACCACCATCCAAACACCCATCCCCCCACCCACCTCCATCTGAGTAGAAACGGCCATACATTAAACAAGGGGATTCACCCAAGACTAAATTGCTGCATCTCAAAGTTTATCCCAAAGCCATTTTTACTGTGTATTAATAAAGCCCTTGCATACAAAGTAAAGAATGGAAAGACTGACAAGATATTTAAGCTGTACAACATCCCTCACAACCGACACCACACCAAGTATATAAATACTAATTAGTATCATTCATATTCTAGCTTGCATTTCCATATACCTATAGTGCTGCCCCATAAACAATGAAAACTCCTTTTTTAAAAATATAAAATACATTTGCATTATTACTTACATTTTTAGACCACTCTGTTTCCAGGCTTTTTCATTTTCTCAGCAAAATAATAACTTGGACCTTGCAGGCAGCCAAATATCAGGCCTTAACCATCTGTCAACTGGCTTGGATTCAGCAAGCATGCTCCCGTAGTTTTAGTTCTAATTGTGTTTAATGCTGCACTAATTATTTCAATGGGGAATAATTTTGTACAGTCAAAGTTGACTCATTTTATAAACTGGAAGCTCCCCAGCTATAAATTGGCAGGTCTCATCCTTCATTTCTCTTAAGCGTTGTGCCAGAGGGGAATAAGTATATGGTTGCTCTGTGACCAAATGTCATGTGCTGGGCAGAAACATTGATCCTGGCTATTAATCACTCTGCAAGCCCTCCCAGTAATCAAAGGGCACAGCTGCAATGATATATGACCAGTGTCAGAGCAGAAAGCCCTTTACAAGACTGCATGCCTACCAGCTGATGGCCAGTATGTAGTACAGCATGCACACTAGCCAGCCCAAAATGCCCAGGCTAATTAATCATCACCTCTAACTGTTCATACTATCATTAAACACCTTTATTGGCTGAATTATCGGAGGAATCTTACCCCCTAATTATTTAGGTCTGGAAGCTAAGAACCTCTCACCTGGATACAAAAAGCTGCCTATTACCTGTTCTAGACCAGCATGCCCTTTCATTCTCTCCTCAGTAAGCGTTTGCTGACCCAGCAGTGAACCTGTGACTAGGAGAAAATTGGATACTGTTGTGACTGATTTTGGTCTGGTTCATATCAATTTATTGAGAGGACTAAATATCATCAAACTGTCAACATCATTAGGTTGGCTTTAAACATCTCATATTTGGATTTATGGCCTCAGCATGGTGATATTACCCGATGGAAGAAATTATACAGAAATTATTTAGTTAAGAAACCAAACAGGCTTCTGTTGTAGTTCACAAGCTTTGCTTGTCGGTCAAATTATTTTAGAGTTTGTTTGTTCTAAACTTTTAGAGATTTAGGTTTTTATGGCTACTGTGCTTAAAGATTACACAGAATCAGTCATTTTAGTTCAATTTCAGCATCAGCTTACTCCTTACCATCCCTTATATACACTGGATCAAGAAGAAAAGTAAGTATATGAATTAGAATTACAGACTACAAAATAATAAACATCTAAAAAACCTTGAAGGCATGTACGTTTTTAATCACATTAAGTGAAGATATGGAAAGGTCTCAGTGAAAAGTTGAACGGGGTGAATGGGTGTTTTAAAATGAAACGTTAGGCAGGTCCAGAGTCAGTGCATGGGGTAGGTGCATGGATGTCCTGCATGGGAGAGCACTTCAAACGAGTGCCCCCTCCGCATGGCCGCAGCGTCCACACACCACCCACCCTGTTCACACATGGGACACTGGATTTTTCCAGAGTGCTCCATGCATGGACTAGGCAGGCACTGCGTGGGTCACGGGTGCACGTACCCCCAGGCACCGAGTGACCCACGAACACCGAGCAGGAGGGGGGGGGGGTCGCTCTTGCGCAACACCCACCTCCACCCATCGCACACCCATCTCCACCCATGGAGACCTCTGGAAAACCAGAGGAGGCTCCGTGGGTGGGTGTCCGTTTACACCGACACCCACCCACCGCAGCTAAACACCCATCCCCCCCCTCCATCTGTGTAAAGAGGGCCATTTGGACAATTACAAATTTTGCACTAAAATGTGAATTTAATCTTAGTTCAATCAGTGCAACGCTCCATGTGAACACTTAAATTTTTTTATCAAGAGTGTTTGTTTATTTTGTTCAGTCTGGAATACCGAGATGTTTCAGATACACCAATACAAAATAATTAGTTTGTATTAAAGCTTCCAAATGGACAAGTGAATTTGACTTCCTATTTTGGGAATGTCACACCTTTTATTAACCAAGATGAGCTTCCCCATACAGAAAAAATTAGATGTGAGACTAGGATTAGGCTAAACCAAAGTAAGGGACTCAAACAGCAGTGTGCGCACGTCGGGACTTGCACCAAGATACGTAAATCAGAACTAGTTCATGTGCAGCCTGCACCTGCTACCTCTCTCTCCCCTCCTGATTGTCCCCGCATTGCCAGAGTTTGCAGGGGGTGGAGCATTCTGGAACTCAACAAGGTTTAGGTCTAGCAGTGTGAGGAAACACTGAGCAGGTGTCCAGCCTGGTCTCACCCATTCACCCAGCACTGCAGAATGTCTGCCAGGCTCTGCTTCCCTGACCAGGGGAGCCTACCTTCCTTTTTGCTCTCCCACTTGCCTGGTCCCACTCCCTCTGCTCTTACTCCGTTAGCCTGAGCCCATTCAATCCACTGGTCCCCAGCTGCCCCACTCTCTGCCCTGGCCTTGCATAGTAGCTCCCTGCCACAATGCCCCCACTTCTCCTGGCTCCCTTTCACCCCCTGTCCTACTCCCATTCCTTCCCTGCCTTGGTGCCCCAGCCTCTCCACTGCCCCATACCCCAGCATCCCCTGCTCAAACAACACCCTCTTCCCCCTACCTCCACCTCGGCAAGCCCAGCCTCTTCATTTCTCCATGTCCCAGCAATCCCAGGCCCCTCGCTTCCCACTGCTTCCTCCCTGCCCTCAGGGCAGAGGGCCTCATTCCATCTTCTTCCATAGGGCTATCCCAACCTAGCTATGATTATCACCTCTTCTGCTCCGCCCTTCCTAACTCCTGCTAACCATTCCCATCCAGGATTATCCCACACCTGCTATCTGTAAACTCTCAATTTACTGCAATCAAGCCAAGAATGCGTACCTGAGTTCTCGCATCCTCATGAATGTCTCATCCCTTGTCTCTCACTCTGTTCCCCCTTCCCTGTCTCCCCTCCCCCTGTCTTTAGATTGTAAGCTCTCGGGCAGGGACCGTGTCTATCTTATTCTTTGTAAAGCACCAGGTACATTGCTGGTGCTATATAAATGCTAATGCTAATAATAATAATAATATATTACAAAAAAATAAAATAAAATACAAGCCACTTCATGTTTAATGTTTTAAATTAATTCAAAATTGACAAGGGGAGAAGCTGTTAAGTTTCCTTGTCTTAACTGGACCAGGATCATTATTCATACTAAAAATATACAAAATTTGACTGCTTTTTAGTGTACAGAATCATCACCATAAAGTAATTTTTGCCCTTCCTCAAAGTTTTCACAGGAATTGGATAAGAAATGACAAAAATTAAAGTAACTGTACATTAATTGCAATAATTGTAGCATTTGAAAATATTCGAGTTTGTTTTGCTATCATACATATTAGCAGTATTTTCTGCTCTGAAGCTTTTAAAAATCTCAAATGAGTAATAAATCATATGCTGAAATGAAGTACAATACATTGTAGAAGAAACACAACTTATATGTATTTCCAAATGCACCATTTTCTAATTGAATTACTTTCAATAAACATAAGTTTAAATTTTTGTTTTGTTTTGAATATTCATTCAGCTAAAAATTCCTCAGGCTGTTGTCTTCTTGTTAGTAACAGACTGGGAATCTGATCAATCAGTACTCAAACTGTGACTTAAGTGTGTCTTTGTTTTTGCTGGAAGACAAAGTAGTTCAAATGATATCTTTTATTGGACCAACTTCTGTTTTGCTTAACAGACAATTTTTTGCCCTCATTAAACGTTCTTGGATTGATCCACTTTCCCAAACGTTGGAGAGGGAAGCAAAGTAGTTTGAATGATAGCTTTTACTGAACTGTTGGTAGAAATAAGCAAGCTTTCGAGGCACACAGGGCTCTTCCTCAGGCATGTAGCGTAGCCAGTCAAAAATATATAAAGTATATAAGGCGGTATATATGCTTCCCTCTCTGTCACTTGGGACCAACACACCAACAACCACACATTCTCAGGATTCCCAAATGTTTGCATCCAGTTCCACCCCAAAATTATAACCAGACAATTAGAAACAACATTCAGATACACAATGGTGCAATACAAACATGAAAACAAATTATTTGTTGTCACTGAACTGTAAAAAGACAATTAGCTAATATTTTAGTAAACATTTCGTGAGTTAGAAAACCACTCTAGACTGAAGAATTAATATTAATCCACTTGCACTTTTAGGTCTCCTTGCTGAAAAATGGCTGAAACGTTTCCAGCCATGTGTCAACAAGGACACAAGATTTTAGAGTCCCAGATTACTTCTATAAAAATGGGAATTACTTTTCAGTTTTTATGTCAGAGAATTTAAAAAGAGAGAAAGAGAGAATCTTAAATAAATTATCTGTTACAAAGAATGGAAGTAAGGGTGCTGCTTTGAGATCTACAGAAGTAGAGCACTTTAAGACAATTAAATGATTTCCCTGCTGGCAATGTCTTTTCAATCCAAGATAATGACATCATTTAAGGAGGATGGTCCATTTAACTAAAAAGATCTTTTATAAGGCAGACAGACAGAAGGCAATCCGGGAATGTTTGCAAAGATTTCCCATATTTCAGAATTTAATGGTGAAATGCTTCCATCAAATTCTTAAACTCAAACATTAATCAGCAAAATGATATAATCATTTTATAAGAGAAATGTAAGACAGCTCTTTTTAAGAAGTTTTTCCGCTCATTAGTATTTTTTTTTCTTGAAAGGAACCAATTTCATCCTAATGGCAATTATGCAGCTTTGGAGTAATAGTGGTACTGAGTTGGCTCAGTCTTAGGCTCCTGCCTCCCAAGTGAGTGCAAATCACTTCTATTATCTACTGCATCAGGAGTAGCTCACAAGTCCCTACCCTATCAGATTAGGTAAATTAGGCATGAACATCCAAATAGAAGTTGGAATACTAACTCTGTAGCCGATATAACTACCACTCTTAAGAGTCCGTCAGCCAGGGTTCAAAAGGCATTTATCAATTTATTTATTTTTAAACAAACAAAAAAGTCAAATTAATCAAAATGAGACAGGTTTTGGTTTTATAATCTTAAAAGGCTGAAATTTATACAGCCTAAGTCCTATGCATTTCATGTTCAAACACACATCTGCATGTGGCCATCAAAATATTAAAAGGTAATTGTGGTTGTCTATATTTTTAAGAATGGGTATTCTGAACAAGACATAGGGTGAAAACAGACATGACGCTAACCCCACCCTTGGTGGTCATTTATGCATGTTTCACGGCTGCATAGGGCACCAATATAGCCCTGCAACATGCATAAATAAACACCAAGGGTGATTAAAGGGTGGTTAGCGTCATGTCTGTTTTCACCCTGAGATTGACATCAAGATGTGTATTTAGATTTCTCATCTGTAAAATTGGAATAATAATGACCTTCCTCATAGGGTTGTGGTAAGACTGAATAAGATAAGGACTGCGAAGCACTCTGAGCACTGAAACTGGTATGTAAATGTTAATGATGGCAATAATAATAATTGCAGTCTTATCCAAACTCCACACCACCAACACATCTAGTACCTTGGTCTGAACTCTTATTTTTATAGTGGAGCCGAATTTATTTATTTTATTTTTTATTTATTTTATTTTACAAATTTATATCCCGCCCCCTCCTGCAATGCAGAATTAAGAAACAACTGTGGATTTTATTTTAAAGGCATCAAATTTGCCACTGTTTTAGGGCATGCCCTAATTATATTTTTAGATAAGGAGTCATTGCTAACTCAAGTGGCAATGGCAGCCATTCGCAATTCAGGAGCAACTTTCTATTCACATTTTGTACAATAGTGATTGTTCATAGTATTAAACCATTCAAATGAATTTTTATTTTTGTACATTTATATTCCCAACGTCTTCTGTGTCCCTAATAATAATAATAATAATAATAATTAATAAAGTTTATTGTTGAAGCCACAGGCTATAACAAAAAAGACATAAAAAGTGTAAAATGTCAAGAAAAAACAGGAAAAAACCACCTAATATACAATAATCATCACAAATAAAAACTTAACACATAATTCACTGATCCGACATTTACAACACAGTATTCCACTGGAAAAGCATCAGCCCCTCCTATCCTTAAATCCCAGGTACATTTCATCAGAGATGTCCCTGATCTTCTAGGTCTTGGGTCCCCTATAAACACAGGGGGACCCTCCAGTATCTCCCCCTTTTAAAATAATACCTAGATCTTGTTATAGAGAAAAATATTAACTAGCAAGATATAATACAATATACCTTTAAAATCTATTTAAAATAAAACACAAGGTAAAACAATACCACCAGTAAATTATTCCCCCTCCCAGGGCCATAGTGATGATTTTGTACTTTTTAGAGCATATATTAATACCCATTAATACCAAGATCATGTCCAGCCTTCATTTTTGATTTTATAGCAAGAGCTGATTGTAGGAAGGCGGCTACTTTATTTGTAACCCCTGTATAGCGATCTCCCAGAAGATATACGACATAAAACTCTGATACCCTTCCCGGAAAAGGAGCAATCAGGGGCGAAATATACCTTTCCTGCACTTCCACGAAGAGCAGACAGTCTAATAAAATATGCTTCGAGGTGTCGATCTGGTGAAGATTACATTTACATAACCATTCCACCAGGGGGGTTCCTCTATATCTACCTTCTGTCAAGGCCGATGGAAAAGAATTTAACCTAGCCAGCAGGAATAACCTCCTGGATTTAATTGTGGAGCAGCTATCTAAGTAGAGCATCAGGGCGTGCGTTCTGTTGGCTAATAACGAATATTCGCCCAGTGTCCTATTATCTCCAATAGCGGCACTTATTTCCTGCCTCGTTATATCGGACAATCTGTCTACCAAGAGGTTTTTTTGCCCCTTTGAATCCCAATGGGGCCAACGCTGTTGTATCTATGCCCATACAGTTTATTTTTGCAACTATCAACTGAGCCCATAAGTTCGGGATCTTATATTCCATTACTGACAGGAATAGAGGGGCTGCTATCCCAAAGGAAAGGTGCAACCAATAATTAAAAGCGCCTATCCACACCCTCTCACTTAGGGGGAACAGCCCACATTCTAGACCAAGGGCAAGATTACTAGCTACCGCAGGGGCAGCTAGGAGAGATCTAATAAAGCCTGACTGTAATTTCTCTAAATTCTTACGTTTATCTAGTGCCCCAAAATGGGCTCCGTATACCAGCTGGGGGTGGGAGGGGTGTCCCTAAAAATTAATAGTTGGGCTTGAAATTGTACCCCTCTTACTTCTTCTGTTCAACTCTCCGCTGCCAAGGTCATCAACCTTGCCCGCCGCATATATCACGTGAGTCCTTCCCTCCCTTCATTGGCTCACTCTTCCCCTTCATATTCAGCACAAGCTCCTTGTCTTTACCTTTGAGTAAAGGCCCTTTGGGGCCCTTCATGGCCTTGCTCCCCCGTATCTTCTGTACTTGTTTCCTGCCACATTCCCATCCAGGAGTTTTGCTCCTTCACTTCCACCACGCTCACCTGCCCCTGAGTCCCCTGCACCTTGAAACATATTCACCCTTTCTCCCATGCTGCTCCCCACACCTCGACTTCCTCTCTCGCAACCTTTAAACCCCTCCTGAAAACCGACCTCTTCCATTAGGCTTTCCCTAGCTCCTCATCCCCTCAGAGAGTTTGCTATTTCATTCAGGATCACCTTCTCCTCTGGAACTAAGCCAAGCACATGCACTTGCAACTTCCCAACTTTGTGTATGTATACCTGTCTCTTCTGATGTTCCCCTCTCATTACCCCTTCCTTGTTTTTCCTAGATTGGAAGCCTGCCAGGGCAGGGGTCTGTCTATAATAATTGTACAGTGCTAGGTACAGGGCAGGTGCTATGTAAATATTTAATAACAAAAACAAAAATAATAAAAATGATTGAATCAACATGTTAACATGCTATAACATTTATCTTTTATAGCACAAAATATAAATTTGAGAAATACTGCAAATGCAATCAGTTTACAAGTTTCTTTTCAGGTATAAATAGTTATATAGCACTATATTTCGGATTAATCTATGTATAACACAATATTGCTTTCTCAAAACACATCAACATATTACAAAAGGCAGCACACATAAATATGTGGCTCAAAACACTAGCAAAGTAAGAAAGACTTTCACAGGTTTCAGTATATTTAAACATCATATTCCCCACTGTGATAGTACCAATGCTAGACCCAAGGAAGTTGGAGCCCTGTATGAAATGGAGAGGTGGCTCCCCCTCCTAACACAGGAATGTTTGATGGACATGTACTATCTTACCCATTAAAAAAAGGAACACATTACCATAATTCGTTTTCGATGTTCAGTTAAGCTTAAACATAACATCCCCTTCAGGGGCTGTAGCTCCTTGCATAGCAGGCCTGTTTGTTACACATATACTGTTATTTCTAGTTTATGCATGGACTGTGTGTGTTGTGGGGGGTCCCCTTTTAAAACACCACAGGCCGTGTCTCCTTGTGCTTGAGGCTCTGTATTTTATGCCAGCATGTAGCAGGGCGCAGCCTTATTGAGATGCTGGCCCTTTAAGGAAGTTAGCATCAGCAGGGTTGCAGGTGTTAGCAGAGGTCCAGGTGCTGTGTAAAGCAGGGGACAGCACCTGATACAGCACAGCTGAGTCTGGACATGGCAGAAGCCAGCCCCAAGCCTAAGCAAAGCTCAGTGCTGGGAGAGACCTGAAAGAGGCAGGAGCCAGGGGAGAGCTCTGCCTCTGACAAGGAGAGCTGCTCAGGAGCAGTCAGGGAGACTGCTCGGGGAGACAGGAGCGTGAGTGGGGCCCTGTCTACCATGAATATTATTATTTATTTAGTGCCAGTGGTGTACCTGTCACTGTACCGTCATTAGTTATAAACAAGTCCCTACCCCAAAGGGCTTACAATCTAAGAGAAACAAGGGAGGGGGGAGACGAGGGGGGTGAGCATCAGGAGAGACAAAGATACACTTATGAGGTTGAGAAAATGTAGGTGCAGTGGGAAAATTCTCACGTGCACTAATTCCTGCAAGAACTGAGCCTCTGCACTCATGGAAGCCTCCCCGCCAATGTGTGAAAGTGGCCCTAGTTGTAGGGGGAGAAGGGAACCCTACATGTCAGGACACTAGAGGGAGCATTACTGAGCAGCCTGGGGGATGAGGAGCTAGGGAAAGCCTGATGGAAGAGGTAGGTTTTTAGGTGGGATTTGAAGACTGCAAGGAAGGGAGCAGAGTGTGTTCAGGAGTAGGGGGCAGCATGGGAGAAAGAGAAGATTTTATTTATTTATTTATTTATTTATTTATTTCTTGGCATTTCTATGCCGCCCCCTCATGCCCACGGCATCTCGGGGCAGCTAACAATGCAATACAATAAAACAATAAAATACATTAAAAACCGACATCAATTTTAAAATAATTTTAAAAACCCCAACCCTAACCCTACCCTCCAATTCCCCATCCCACCAATCTCCCCCATTTACCCCTCCCTCCCTCCCCTCCAAAGGCCTGGGCTCTACAACTGTGGCTCGACGACCGAGAACGCCCTCTCCATGGTGGCCCCCTGCTTTACATGGGGGACCTCCAGATAGGCGCCCCCAGTGGATCGGAGGGTCCGTCCTGAGTCACGGAAGGCGAGGCGGTCCCCGAGATAAGAGGGGCCGAGACCGTATAGGGCTTTGTATACCAATACTAACACCTTGAACTTGGCTCGGTACGCTATAGGCAGCCAGTGCAGAGAACGGAGCACTGGTGTAATGTGCTCACGGCGACCCGTTCCCGTAAGGAGAGGGGCTGCTGTATTCTGCACCAGCTGCAGTCTCCAAACCAATATCAAGGGAAGCCCCACGTAGAGCTCGTTGCAGTAGTCAAGCCTCGAGGTAACGAAGGCATGAATGAGAGTGGCCAGGTCAGGTCTGGAGATGGGGCGCAGCCTCTGCACCAGATACAGCTGGCGGAAGGCGGCTTTAGTCACCGCCTCCACCTGCCGATCCAGGCAGAGGTCCGCATCCAAAATCACCCCCAGACTCCGAACCTGCTGAGCAACCAGAGGGCAGACCCCCACCACAATATGAGGGTGGTGGCAGAAAAGGCGCAAAGTTCCTAGGTAGCACAGCTTTCTGAGCTCCCCCAACACCAATGAAGTCTTACAAATACACACTTTAAAAAAAAAAAAGCCACCAATTTACTTTTGGGGGAACTACGGTCTAGGAGTTATTAACCCAAGTTCTTCTCACAGAGAGAATGATCAAGTTCTGTCTATTCCAAGCCATACACACTGGCAGCTCCACAAAAGCCTGTTCCCACTCTTTCTAGTCAGGCACATCCTAACCAGGCAAAAACAGATTCACAAAAAGAATCGACAATTAATCATTTCTATAGCGCTACTAGGCATATGCAACTCTTTAAAGTCACAGATTTTGGAAACAGGTCCCTGCCCAGTGGGACCTTACAATCTAAGATGGATAAGGGTGAGGGGAACACAGGGAGAGGCAGACACACATACATTCCATTTTACAGATGGGAACCAAGGGTGAAAGTTTATGACTTGTCCAAGGCCACCCAGTGAGTTCATGACTAGGGCAGGGTTCAAACCCTGGCTTCCCAGGACCAAATACAGCACCTGTCTCCACACAAATCCTGCTTAGAGGGTGTTGCCTGAGCTGGGGGTTTGGCGGGCTGCGGGAGGAAGCTATGCCTGGCTCGCAGAGCTAGTGAGCTTGGTGAGTGTTGTGAGACGAAGAACTTAGCCTCTGGCCAAGGAAGGACTGTGCACAACCAGAGAAGGGCTGAGGCTGAGAAGCCCTAGGCCTCAACAAAACAGATTGTATATGAATAGAGTCTGTACATGATGGAGGATAGTATTATATGGTGAATGGGACGTTGTATATAGAATAAAGGACACTTGAGCGATAATTCCCTGAAGAGACTGATATTGTGGACAGTATCCTGACAAGACTTAACCCCAGGTACCCTCGACCCTGTTACATTGGTGGAGAATGCAGGTATCCTTAACGTCAGCCATCATGCAGCCTATCTAAAGTGGGGCAACGCCTGCATGGGGAAAAGCTGTAACAGGACATGATAACTGGAGGATTGCACCCAGAAGCTTCCCAAGAGAAGGCTGAGCTGAGGAAGCTCACTTGGTAAAGGTCAAGCACAGAGAGAGAGCAATGGAGGATTGCTCCGGAAGCTCCCTAAGAAGGTCAAGCTATGGAAAAGTGTACCTGGAAGCTCCCTTGAAAGGCAGAGCTACCAAAAGTCCAAACACGGGGGCTAGAGGCTCCTCCTATGAACAACAGAACCTGGAGACTTGTGGAGCTTCTTCGAACCGAAGCGAAGGCATTCATGGCTGGAGGTCTGGGAGAAGTACACCCAAGCTACACGGATGCTGGGGACTCCTCCTGAGCAGTGGATCCAAGCCAAAGAAGCACCTAGATGTCAACTATGAGACCAGCAGGAGACCACAACAGGGAGATGGAAACATACAATGAAGGAATGGAGATATCAGGGACCCTAGGGGAAGGTTACCCTGATAGATCGTTACTGTTGTGGACTGTGGGGACATCCTTCGAGGATTTGCCCCTTCTGTAGAAGTAGATCCATGGAGATTCTGGGGGTCAGAGAGGGGGAGCCTATGGACATGTAAAAAGGTGCTGGTGTTGACACAAAGTGGGATGTTTACAGTGGGCTTGTCCCCAGAGGGGGAAGGGGACAGCACAAGACTTGCTGAGAGCAAGGAAAGGGCCTTAGGAGCCCCAGAGGGAAGCAAGGCTCTAGACCCAGATAGGATAATGCTAAGCAGCAGAGAGAGTCCAGGCAGAACCTGGGTCCTCCAAGAAGTTGCTGAGGCCATCAGTGTCAAGAATACCTCAAGCAGGCTTGCCTGGAGAGGGAAGCTCAGGGGACAGGGTTGAAGCCTGCTGGGTGTAGCCTTAAAATGAGAGGAATGGACAAGTGTGACCCAGACTCACCCAAACTAGCAAAGAACGAGCGGGTGGACCCAAGTTGGAAGCGCTAGAAGACAGCTGGGGACGGGACTAGAAGGAGATATGCTTCCACCCAATCTGGAGAACGAGCTCCAGGTTCCAGTCTAGCACACTGAGGGAGTACTAGTACAGAAGAGGAAGGAGCAGAACACCCCGACTTGCTTCATGCATGACGTAATAGAGTGAATATGTGAAGACTGGAGGAAACTAGTGAAGGAGAACATTACCCTTCATCATGTTTTAACATACTTTGCACACAAAATTGCATTCAGCATGACTTCGACTCCGCCTCTTCAGATGCAGTGGCAGTCAGAGATTAGGAATGCCTCGTCTGATCAGGTTTTGTGGGATGAATTTCAAAATTGGTGACACCTGCCGAGGCGGCCAATGTCCTGGGGTCTGGTCTGTTCAGGCCACAACTTGTGAACTAGACCCATGCCCATCCAGGTTGGTTAAGGCCTCTAGGGAGATATTGGGGCCGGTGCTGGCCGAGGTAGTTAATGCCTCCCCTTCAGAAGGGGAGGGTGCCAGACTGCCTCAGGGATGCTGTGGTCCAGCCCCTCCTCAAGAAACCATCTCTTGATGCTGATTCTCCGGTGAGTTACTGGCCTGTCCTCTAACCTTCCCTTTTTAGGGAAGATTATTGATCGGGTGGTGGCCCGGCAGCTGCAGACACTTCTGGACCGCACGGGTTTTCTTAATCCCATGCTGTCAGACTTTTGTCTGAGTTATGGCATGGAGACGGCATTGGTGGCCTTGGTCGACAACCTCCTAGTAGAGCTGGTTCTACTGGATCTATCAGCAGTTTTTGATACTGTGAACCATGAGATGTTGGTGACCCACCTGTGGGACCTGGCGGGGGGGACAGAACCATCTTACAATGATTCCATTCTTACCTCACCAGGAGATCACAGCAGATGGTCCTAGGGGACTATACTTCATCCCCTGGGGCTCTCTATTCTGTTCTCTTTTTTTTCCCAGCGTGTATATGAAGCCGCTTGGGGAGGTCATGTGCAGCTGGAGAATGCATGGTCACCAATATGCAGACAACACTCAGCTATATTTATATTTTTAGTCTGACCCAGGCCCTGCCATCTCCTTGCTGTCCCAGTATCTGGCTGCTGTGGGGGATTGGATGAGGTTGAGCTGATTGAAGCTCAATCCCGATAACATGGAGGTGATGTTGGTGGGTGAGGTCGGTGATCCGGAGGAGGGGAATACTCCTGTTATTGGGGGTGTTCGCCCTCCATTGGTTCCATCTGTGCAGAGCCTGGGGGTGCTCCTGAATTCACAGCTATGCTTGTATCTCCAGGTGTCAGCTGTGGTCAGGGGCGCCTTTCACCAATTACATCTGGCGAGAAGGCTCCGCCCAAACGTCTCAGACTCGGACCTCGCTACCCTCATACATGCATTCATCACCTCAAGACTAGACTATTGAAATGCGCTCTATGTGAGGTTGCCCCTGGTGATGGTTCAAAAGCTGCAGCTGGTGCAGAATGCTGCGGCCCATCTCCTTACAGTGACGGGCCGCAGGAAGCACATTACACCAGTGCTCTGAGCACTGCACTGGCTGCCTATTGACGGTCTTCCAGGCCCCATTTAAGGTGCTGTTTTTAACTTTTAAGGCCCCAAACGGCTTGGGCCCTGGTTACCTGAAGGGTTGCCTCACCCCCGGGTAGCCCCTGTGGTCATCCAGGAGCTTGGGGCGGCTCACAACATCTTAACGCTAAAACCAACAATAAAACCCAAAACAGAGCTTAAAAACATCCCACCCACCATACTCAACCCCCCACCCATCACCTGTCTCCCTCATGAAAGGCCTGGAGGATATGCTATGCTATTATTCGTGAGACGGTGGAGCCGCTGCTGGTGGGGGTGATCAGTGCCTTCCTTCAGGAGGGCAGAGTGCAGAGCTGCCTCAAAGAAGGAGTGGTGCGGCCTCTGCTCAAAAAACCATCACCTGACGTTGATTCCCTCGCCAGTTATCGGCCTTCCCTTTTTAGGGAAGATTATTGAGTGGGTGGTGACCCAGCAGCTGCAGGGGCATCTAGACCACACTAGTTATCTGGATCCCTTTCAGGCTGGTTTTCGTCTGGGCTGTGACATGGAGATTGCGCTTGTTGGCCTTGGTCGACAACCTTCGCCTTGAATTAGATCAGGGTCATTCGACCCTGCTAATTCTGTTAGATTGGTCAGCTGCTTTTGATACTGTTGACCATGAGTTGATGGTGACTCGCTTGCAGGATCGAACTGGAGTGGGCGGGATCATCCTTGACTGGTTCCGCTCCTTCCTGGCTGGGAGAACTCAGCGTAAGTGCTTGGGGATTGTTCTTCATCTCCATGGAACCTCACATGTGGTGTCCTGCAAGGTTCTATCCTGTCCCCACTCTTGTTCAACGTGTATATGCAACCAATTGGCGAGGTCATGAGACGGTATGGAGTGCGTTGTCATCAATATGCTGATGACACCCAACTCTACCTCTTGTTTTCATTTGAGCCAGACCTGGCAGTCTCGGTGCTTACCCAACGTCTGGTGGCTGTTGGGGATTGGATGAGGGCGAGTTGACTGAAACTGAATCCCGACAAGTCGAAGGTGATGGTGGTGGGAAGGGCAATGGATGTGGTGGTTCTCATCATTGATGGGGTCCGCCCTCCGCTGGTATCCCAGGTCCGTAGTCTGGGCAGGATCCTCGATCCGCAGCTCCGGCAGGATTTCCAGGTGGGGGCTTTGGTGAGGAGTGCGTTTTGCTAATTACATCTGGTGCGACGGCTTCTGCTTTATGTTTCAGATAGTGACCTGGCCACCATCATCCATGCTTTCATTACCTCGAGATTGGACTATTGCAACGCGCTCTACATGGGGCTACCTATGATGACGGTCCGGAGACTGCAGCTAGTGCAGAATGCTGCAGCCCGTATCCTTACGGGGACAGGTCTCCGTAAGCACATTACACCGGTGCTCCAGGCTCCTCACTGGCTGCGTATAGTCTTCCAGACCTGATTCAAAGTATTGGTTTTGACCTATAAAGCCCTATATGGCCTTGGCCCGACTTACCTGTGGGACCGCCTTGCTCTCCGTACTCTGAAGCAGCCTCTGCAGTCCGCTGAGGGCGCCCTTCTCGAGGACCCCCGTGTGGTCTGGGGGGCCACTATGGAGAGGACGTTCTCAGTGGCTACATCTAGGCTGTGGAACTCCCTCCCGGTGGAGGCCCGAGATCTCCCCTCCTTCCATTGTGTGTGTAAAATCTGGCTGTTCCGCCTGGTTTTTGGTGAGGGAGATGGGGTGTAGGGTGGGATTGGGGGAGGGGGCAGTTTTGATTTTGTGCCTTCCTTTTTATTGTATTTTATGGTTTTATTGATTTTATATATGTTGTAACATTGTAAGCCGCCCCGGGCTGCTTGGAGCAGGAGGGGCGGAGTATTAAATGATTTTATAAATAAATAATGGTTTTATATATTTGTATTTATTTTTTAATATTATTTTTGTTTTCTAATCTTTTTGTGAGCCGCTCCAAGTTGCCTTTGAGTAAGGGGCGGGTTAGAAATATTTATAATAAATAAAATAGTCAAGAGACTAAGTGCAGCTCTCGTGGGAAATAGGAAGTCTGGCGAGTCTGAGGAGGGAGAAGAGGCCCCAAGCAGTGAGTCCTGGGAGAAGTGAAGAATAGGGACAGAATGTCCCAGCTTCAGGGGTTACTGACCCCAGAAAAGGGGTCGGTCCCAGGACTGGGAGCTGGGGAAAACTGGGTGGGCTTGGCTCCCACCCCTCTCTAGTAGAGGGTCATTATGGGTTACAGGGAGGGTGATAGAGCCAGTAACCCAATAGATGGAGATGACAGATGTAGGGGGGCAGATGAGCTGGCAGCCTAAATGGGTTATGTTATTGTTGAGGTGTGGCAGGGTGCAGGCAGATGAGCTGGCCACTCCACCAATACCTCTGGAGCCCCAGGGCAGGTAACCTGCCTGGGAGACCTGAGCCAAGGGCAGGGTAAGCCCTGGAGCCTAGCTATAGGGCAAGGGGGAAGGTCCACCTGAGGCGAGGCGACCAACCATTAAATAAGTGAAACACCAGGCAAGCTACAGGGAGGTAGAGGAGCTGGTAGCCTAGGCACAAGAGCATGTGATTTGAGCATGGGTAAACTTGAGAGTTCTGGGAGAGGACAGTGTCTGGAGTGATGAATGTTGGTGGGTTGAAATCCCACGCAGTTAAGAATTCCAGGACTAGGAGATGGAAAAGTCTGGGTGGGCATGGCTCCCACCTTTTTCTTCTGAAGTGGAAAGGGGTCTCACCCAACCTAAGAGACTAATGTCAGGAGTGCATATGAACTGGCCACCTGAGGATGGCCACCCTCCAGCATCATTGATGGTGTTGGATTGCAGGGGGATGGATGAGTTAGCAACCACACCCCAAGACTGATGGATTTTGAAAAATGAACTATCCCTCCTGAAGCCAGGTAGGAGTGCCGACTCATCTTCCCCCTGCACTCCATGTTCAGGAGATATTTGGGGACTTTGCATACAACTCCATAACCTGCAATCCACAATATATAGCATTGAAAATGTAGAACTACATGTATTTTGCATAAATAACTCTTAATTGGTACCCAGGTGCATATATTCTAGTGACCCAAATGTAGACTTTTCTTGTGAATCAGCAGTGCAATTTGGTCTCCCTACCAAACAATGAACCTCTTCCCAAATTATGCTTAAGTAAGCTCCTTTCTGTATATGGCTATATACACTGCGGCTGGTGGGGCAGTGGGCTGAGCCAGAAGTGGGCGGGGCCAGCCCAGAGGTGGGTGGGGCCAACAGTAGGTGGAACCAGGGCCGGCCCCAGGCATGTGCCACATGTGGCCACGCCAGCTGGGGCCCCGCACTTGCCTGGCTGGGCAGCAGGCTGCAGCCAGCTTCTCCCCCAGAAAGTGATTCTTCCTCCCCTCCCTGGCTCCAGACCCCATCCCTCACCTGCCTCTGCCTTCTAGTAGTGCTGCAGCAGCAGCAGCAGCAGCGGGGACACTGGATCGGGCTGGGAGATAAGGCTGTTTACAAACAGCTCCTCCCCACGTGCTGATCAGAAGGTTGCTACCTTGTAAAGAAGGTTCTTCGAGATGGCTCCCAACATTCTCACAACTGGGTTGTGCGCGCTCACCCTGTTCAAATAATAGACCACATGATGGTCTTGAGCTCCTCTGGTATAAAAAGAACCCTCCCCCTCTGAATGACAGTTCCTTTCAACCCTTTCTAGAAATATAAGAAAAGAATTCCATGCGGGGCTGGAAGGGTGGGTGTTGTGAGAATGTTCGGAGCCATCTCAAAGAACCTTGTTTGCAAGGTAGCAACCTTCTGTTCTTCTTCGAGTGGCTCCTCACATGATATTTTTACATGGCTCCGCCGGGTGGGGAGTCCGTGGGCGCGCCAGTGCATGGATGGGGCATGCACACAGCTGCACACACATCCCCACTCACCCACCACTCATCCACACCCACATAGTAACCACCATTTCCCCCGGTTGCTCCGTGCGTGGGGATGAGTGGGGGGGTGAGTGGGGATGCGTGTTAGGCGAGCGCGCACGCACCCCCACTCACCATGGGCGCGTGCACCACGTCATTCACATGGGGTTCCCCCACCCATGAACACACAGAAATCTGCGTGTTTACGGCTGGGAGGAGAGACCCGTGTAAAAAGGGCCACATTCTCACAACTGTCTTACTTATACTATCTTAGGTAGGAATTTAGGATGTAAAGCAATATCTATTCTGTCTTGGAAAATAAATCTGCAAATATGGTTCTGAGATTATTATGGCTGCTATTTCACTAACTCTTCTTAATGAAGTTATTGCTAACAGGAATACTGTCTTTAAACCCGCACCCCATAACCAGTTCATTTGCACCCCCATATAATCAATTCACGCTGCCCCGTGGGCACAAATTAAATGGTTATGGGTGGGGGCAGCGTGAATAGATTATATGGGGGCGGGGGCAGAAATGAACTGGTTATGGGGTGGGGGCAGCATGAACTGATTATGGGGGCACAACTGAACTGGTTATATGTCTCTTTTCATGGCATAATGCGCTTAATAAGCTAGCTGCATTTTGGGTGTCTTGTGTGTGTGATAGCAGCACCTCTGGACTGGTCACACCGCATGCGTGCACAAGGCACAGGCGGCACTGGCAGCAAGAAGCAACAGGCCCTGGAGGCCAGACTGGCTAAGCTCACCCCCTGGCCCCTCCTCCAGTAAGGCAGTGGACGCAGTCAGTCTCTCTGTGCCTGTGTCACTGCCCGCTTGGCTGCCCCTGCAGTGGAACCACTCCTGGGGAGTGGTGGTAGACACTCGGCTGGGGAGGGGGGGAAGCATTAGGAGGCCATGCTTCTCCATGGTTGCTCGGAGAGGTGGAGAATGGGAATCCTTCCTGTCCAGAGGGAGTAAGTTTTATGTAAATGTATACATTTGCATAATTAGGTGGTGCCTAATTATGCAAATTAGGCCCCGCACCAAGACTTCACACATGGCCTCACAAACCCTGGGGCCGGCCCTGGATGGAACCAACCCCGTGGTAGGCAGCGCCAACCCCAAAAAAGCACACTTACATGATCATGATCAAGAGAATAGAACATGTACACAAGGATACAACATGCACCCAAGGATAGCAGTTTTGGCAAACAACAACAGAGCCAAGTGAGTCCAGTGTGCATAGGAGCAAACAGGGTTTGTCCGTCTTAGATTGTAAGCCCCCTGGGCATGGACCTGTCTCCAATAACCTGAATGTGCTCAATGGCAGGAGTACAATAGCAGAGAAAACAGAAGTACCATAACAACTAGCCCATATTACAGAAATTTCCAATACCTTACTTAAGGTGCAATTCAAGCAACATTACAATATCTGAAATGAGCATAGACTACAACTAAAATGCACAGAAAATGCTGCAAAACCCAACAGGATCATGTGAAATCCTAAATGGTACACCATAAATGCTGCATAGAATTTTACAGAGGGCGAGGAGGCATGCACAAGGAAGACACTACCATGAACACAGAGCCCCTTCTCACTGCCCCCTCCTTAGCCCTTTTCCATGTGCCCAGACCCAAAGAATGTTGTGTAAGCAAATGCACCCAAACAATTAGCAAAAACGAAGAAACCCCTAAAATCACAAGATCTTCATCCATTCATAAGATCTACAATACTGCACTCAAAGAGCAAGCACATTTTGCACCCCACCCCCTGATCAGACACTTCCCCATTCCCTTCCCCCAATGACATGCCCCACTCTGCTCCCCCTTGTAGGAGAAAGCAGCTAAGCTGCATACAGGCAGAGACAGGGAGGGTGCCGGGCACAAGAACTGTCTCTTCACCAACCCCAGCACCAGTTAAGGTGCCCACTGGGAAAGGCTTGGGGCCAAGGAGATGGAGTGGCATGTGGCTGCTCCATGGGGAACAAGGCAGTAGGGGAGAGCAGGTGCCTAGTGGCTAGGAGACTGGAAAGCACAGTGCCCTCCACAGCTCCTATCGCTGGGCTCAGCATAGAGCTCTCCACTGTGATCCCCCACCAGAACTGGGAAGCTTGGGGGGCTGCAGCCACTTTGGGGGAAAGTTAGTCCCATGGCCTGGGGGGCCTTTCCTATCCAGGCATCAGAACCATGAGGGTCTCAGGGGAGCCTCTTCTAGAAGCTCCAGCCTGGCTGTGCTTGGGGGGTTAGGGGCTCCATGGACTCAGTTTAGACCACACACACAGAGCAGGGAAGGGTGGTGATCCTGAAAAACACCACCAGAGAACTGGAGTGCAAAAGTCACCACCCCCACAGCAGAGAGCAGGGTTCCCTCTCCTTGAAAACTCAGCATCCTCCAACCTATGCACCCTCAAAAGGGGGCTCTCTCCCCCTGCCCTGCCCTCAGCAAAGGAGTTCTCTTCCACTCATATACTGCGTCCCCCCCCCC